>SJOL01006442.1:511761-526397 GCA_004794785.1 Opisthorchis felineus
TTTTAGTTCAACTTGACCGGCTGGATGACGCCAACTATACTGCTTCACCAGATCTGATGTTCTGATTCCTCATTTTCAACCATTTACACTCTTCTTGTCATACGTCAAACAGGAAGCCTCTTGTTTTGCCCTCCCTCGCTTTGTTTTTGGCCCGCCACCTTCAAATCCTACCGACCTGACCTTGCTCGATGTTCTCTCCAAAAAAGCATGGTACCTGTGCCTCCCTGCCCGTGCCGGTTTAGTGATGACTACGTCTACATCGGATAACGCCCCAGCCTATGACGCTGTCCCTTTTCCCAAAAATCCCTGTGCCCACAATCCCCGCCAGTCATGCCTTTATTCTGACTGTAATCTGATGATCACGCCTGACGGCATGCCACCCACAAGTTGGGAATAAACACTATCACTGACTGTAAATTTATGATCATGCCTGAAGGTATGCTACCCACTAGTTGGGAATAAACATTAATATTACTATTATTATAGTGCATGGGCATGATTCTTTTCGACTTGCGAGGGCCTGAAGGGCAGCCAACTGTCAGGCTTGCATGCACCATGGCGTGATCGGATCCAAGTGGTGTGCCCCAGAAGGAACGGCCGTCTTGAATTGTGGCTCTTCACCGGTGGCTGATGGCCACCTGATCCAACTGGGTCCAGGGTTGGTTGGAGGTTGGTGGCCGCCAGGTTACGCGATGCGAACGTTCATGTAGAAAGTTCGTACATGTCACAAACAGTTGATGATCAGCACACAACTGTAGGAGTCCATCTCCGTTGTCTGTGTGGCTAGCATGGACTCTGAATCTACCGCCCAAATATGATTCCAAGGAGCTCAGATGACCTGCTGGGGCATTCATATCGCCTGCAAGGATCACGATTTCAGTACTTTTTGCTCGACAAATAAGCCCGGATAACTCCAGATAAAAAGTATCCTTCTCAGCCCCATAACTGCAGTCCTTTGGGGTAAAAGTCGATACTAAAAACAGGCACCGCTTTTTGTGTCGAGAGGCATTGAGCTTGACTGAGGTGGATAACCGGACGGAGCAAAAACGACTGTTCACTGGGATCCAAACAAGCAAAGCGCTTTTAGCTCTGGGACTGGGTGCAACTCCCACGCCATATATTCTACGAGCCATTGCTTCTGGATCACCGGACACATGGAGGGAAAAATATGCAAAAGCTGGGGTCGTTCTTGGAGTTTTGTGATGCACAACCACGCTTGTGTTCTTTATGCGTGTTTCAGAGACACAACATACATCAAATCTAAGGGAGCATAAAGTCTCAGCTAGCGCTGTCTGTTTGCCAATTTGACATAGAGTACGGAGACTAAAAGCTCCAAAGTAGAAAGGATCTCGCGGATTCAACATAGAGCTAAGTTTTATTTCAATAGACAGCGGGGCGCGTTAGACAGTTAAGCCGAATAAATGAAGATTAAATGACCGGGTAACGTTTGTTTGTGGTAAGGGGTTTGAAAAATATGTTGGTGAACAAAAATTGTGCAGGCCAATGGTACTTACTGGTTGTTCGGGCCGATGAAGAGGGTTTGGTTGAGATAATTCCACAAGAGCCTTTGACCCAAAAGCCTGATTCCAGGGGCAGTGTGGGGATGTAGTGTTTTGTTCAAGAACCCAGCCCCTAGACTCTGACTCAAACGTCTTACCCGCGAGGCAGCAGGCAGTATGGTGTGCTTTGGAGAGCCTGCTCGGAGAGGATGACTCCTGCTCGGCTGCAGTTATAACCCGAGGGTTCAGGGAATAAGGCATTACTGTCTCACTTATGATGCGGCTGCATATAGTAGGTGCCTTTTGAGCAGCACCATGCTCTTTGGTTTTAAAAGTATTTCGACCGTATCTAATAGTACGCCGCTAACCCTTTCCAACTCGTCCTTATTTGGGGGAAGGCAATATCGCTGGTTCCATAAATATGGACATGCTGATCGCTTTGAGGAAACGCCTTACTGCCTTCACAGTTAGCTGTTAGAAGTCAAAGGACTCACAACGCTCATAGTAAACTTGGTAAGAGGGTGCCCTGCGTTTCAAGAACTTCACGTTTACGGACCGCCAGCAACCTGCTAGTGATGTGGATACACCCCTTAAACCTTTCCGGAATGGTTGTTTCTTAAAGGAGGACGCCTCAGCTAGTGTGGCTTGCGAGAGTATAGTAGTATTCAGGGCCAAGCACCACGTCAAGTTTCGTCATCATCAGAGACGACACTAGTGTTGATGCTGACGCTTCAGTGCGGTACAACCACAAATTTTATTCAAGTATATTGAAAGCATTGGGGTCAAAGGAAAATAAAACAACAACTTTTCTGAGGCATTGGTGACAAAAAAACTGAAGAGGTCTCACATTTGTTCGCTGAGGCCATGTTTCGCAACCAAACAACAGTGCACAACTTACTGTAGCCTGGTACACGCGACCCTTGAGACCCGGTGATATGCCATTTTGCCACCACAAGTTAACAAATGCGATTCGGGCTTTTAAAGTTCATGCATTGACTTCATGAGACACACTTCCGTCAAAGTTAATGAAGCGAACGAGATAGGTAAAATCCTCTACAACCTCCAGTGATTCTCCTTGAATTGTAAGCGAAATGTCCAGATACTGCACGTTCTGAAGCGTGGCTATGCACCTTATAGGTGCAACGCGCATGCCGAAAGACGGCATGATGACGGTCAGTTTACTCAACAGAGCTTGTGCTGCACTTCTTTAAAGATGAGGACAATGTCGTCTGCGTACTCCAGATTGACAAGGTTCTCACCAACAACGATTTGAACACCGGGAGTTCCGAAGACACTCCCGCGTTCGCCTCATTATTTCAGCAATGACGAAGTTGAACAGCGAAGATAATGGACATCCTCATCAGGCACCAGTTTTTGCGGGATGGCTTTTGACAAACCCTCCCACGCCCAGAAGTGAATATAGGGACCTGATTATGTTCACAAACTTTCGAGGCGTGCCCTGTTTTGAGCAAGTGTGTTCAATGGCACCGGCCGATAAAAAGAACCAAACAAACCCTTGAAGTCAAGGAACATCAAGATTTTGGGCCGTTAGCACATGTGGCGCTGCTCTAACACCTGGCGGAGGTGAAGGTGGTGAACGCAGCTTCTACCCGGTCGAAATTCCGCTTGATATTCACAGGTCAAGGATTCGTGATGCAGCGTTAAACGAAGAAGAATCAGTGACGCCAGAAGCTGTTACTACGGGAGTAATACCAACAACCTTGTGGTTAACACATTCACTGCAAACACACCCTCTGAAAATGGACACCATAATCGACTCACCTCGGTTGTATGGGACGGCCTTTCCCTTCCAGGCGGACGCAAATGGACTAGACAGGCACTGGCACCACCCTAGAACAGAGAAGGTGGAAGGACGTCAGGAGGAGGAGCACGATCACAATTGATCAGAGGTATACGGTCGAACACCTGAGGCTGAAGGGAGTTCCATATTCACAGTTCACTTTCTTCTTGAAGGCTGGCAGTCCGGACTGGAGGCAGCAAGTGGCCAACTGAATTGTTGTGCAAGGAGTGTGCTCAAGTTTATGAACATTCCCTTTTTCTAGATATCGGAGAGCCACCTTGGTCCACGATACTTTTACTGACAAGAGACATCCAAGAACCAGTCAAACGAATGATGCCGAAAAGCCTGCGGAAATTTTCAACATTTCTGCTTCTTCCATTTCTTTGGCCTTTCGGGTTCCCTAAGCTTCTCGGTCTGCAAGGACACTCAGTTTCACCTGGCGTCGGATGGTGCGCCGGGCTGGGTAGTGGTTGCGACCACAAGAAATCTGCCCCTGGGCCTCCAGAAAAGCCACGGTCCTATCAGGGTTCCAATGTTTGGATAAAGTTGGCTTCTGGCTTTGAGAAGCACTTTGAATACCTGTTATCATTCCCAGTTAATATCCAACATTAGGTTATCCGGCCGTCATTCGAGGGGCCTGCTCTGCCGGGCTAGTTTAAATCCTGGGTTCTTCAGCTTTTCAGACGTGCGTTTTGCGCAGACCCGAAGACCGCAATTAAAGACAGCAGCGGACAAGTACATAATCGGAGTCCAACCTGGAATCCCAGAAAGAGCGGCAGGCAGTGATCAGCCACAGGTGACTTATTGCGATGTGCTCCAGTCGGGTTCGAGGAAGGTTCGTTGGCGGGCGCCACGTCGTCAAGCAATTTCCGCTGTTCGGGAAACTGGTACTGCGAACGAAAAGTCTGTGATCGACACACATCTAAAGCAGGCGAACTCCATTGCCCGTGCATCTCGTATCCAGCCCAAGAAGACCGTCCAATTAGGCTTTAGCAGCGCCTAGGCTACCCAGCCCAGCATTCATGTCACCAGCAACCACAAGGATGTCTGAGCTTTCAGCTCGTTGTAAAAGGGCACTTACGGCGTCACAGAAACTACCTTTGGTAGATTCAGAGCTAGTCTGTTGGGGCGTGAGCAAGCACAATTAACACGGTGCGACGGACCTCACTTTCTTCAGATTCTTTCACAGACGGTGCCAAACCAACCGTACGGAGGCGACTATCAACGGGTATGCCATCAAGCAAAGACGCTTCTGCTCGATTGCCCCGCACGATACCCACGCCGGCATTTCCAGCTAAGGCAGTGTCAGCAACATCAGAGATTATGTGAGTGCAAATAAGAATCTCGATGAGAATTTATTTAGAAATGTAGGTAGGCACACATCACAGACGCTGTAAGATGGGTGTCTCAAAGTTCTTGCTGCCTTGCGTTCTTATACTAAACTCCACCAACAGGTCGATTGACTCTATTCTGAAGAAAATTATTTGGGTTTGAGGAGGATCTACCGGCGACGATGCGGTTCTGCTATCCAGTAAGCTGTGCTCTGAAAAACGCCACTGATGTATAGAAAATTGATCCGCCACTGTCCGGAGGCCAGCGGTTCTTAATAGCCGAACATGGTGTCGATTACGCGGATGTCCTGTGCCAGTGTAGTATGCATGCTATGGAAGCACCAGGAGACAGTGATTCTCCGAAAGCAGATGTTCACGACAATTTCTGTGGATGGAAAACAGAAAGAAAGCTCATGAGCTAAAGCCCAATATGCAAGGTTGTTCATCATCAATACTTACGTATAAATCAATCAAGCTGGCAGACACCACAAACTACACCAGATACGGAGCAAACAAAGGTGTGCCTCGATTGGTCAGAATGTCAGCCAATCTGGATCGAGAATCTATGGCTCGACGCTGCTGTCCATCCCACAAAGATTCTGGCACGACCATTCTACCATGATCATATGAATACACTTGTAATGAACCTTCTTTGTTTCCACAAGGCACTATCTCAAGCTATCGTGCCTTTAGATATACTTTGCTGGGCGGAGCAGGAAGACAAGGACCGACTGAAAATTTGCACACCGTTTGCAGTATGAAACAGCTGATAACAACCTGAAACAGCAATGTCAATTTTTACACATCCACAGAAGCCTATTCGAGTCTGTGATGAGCCGTATGTCGGTGAGTATAACAAAAACAATTGGGCCTCCGTCTTCTTTCACAGATGATACTGCCTGCTCGAGTATTAAATTCATTTTGGAAGCTGAATCTCGATGAACTCTCGAAAGTTGGTTCAAGAAATATAAAGACATGTTTCACACCGACCTTGCTCAGTTCGATGATGCACGGAAAGCTCAAAAGTTTCCGCGAAACTTGGGGCAGCTGAACACAATCGTTTCACGCCTTTCATCCTCCACAAACACCCAGACTTCAAAGATCCATGCCCAGTTACCCAGTGAGCAAAGTTCCTTGTTCAACATTCATTATCATTGTCTCAATATTGCCAAAGCGGTTACTGCAGACCCCTTCAAGTACGCCGGTGTTGTCAAAAAACAGTGCAAACGATTCCAACTGAGCACCATGACCGAAGCTCCATTAAAGTGCCTCGTCCTCGTGGCTGATCTTCAATCGCCACGCAGTGCAGATATTCTGGTCCGGCTACTGAATCAGACTGAACGGAATCCAGGGTCGATACTTCGGAAACATACCACGAAAAGCCAGAGTCATATCAATTTCCAGGCTGACACTGCATTGACTGGACATTCCCGCTTCTCTCAGCCTGACGTGACCTACAAAGTAACCTCCAGTAGGCGATATAATTCCAAACGAAGCTAAACGAAGCCGCCCACATCCGTTTTTTGACGAATAGCGCTTCTACGTCACTGCTCCCACCGGAACCACAGGCGGGCCAGAGCTGTTGAAAAAGCAACAAGGAAGAATGCTACAAGGACAACTTATGGATCTCGCACAAACATTGGCCCGACAAAGGGACGCAGACAGGGGACCGCGACCGCTACGTTCAGAATGAAATCATCCGGCGGACAAAAATTCGTCACAGTAGGTATCAAGGCAACAGCGGCTACCCTCCAACTTGGTACAGGTTCTGACCACACTGATTTCAAAACAAACCTGGGAGGTTATCGGAAGGCCACCAGTGGAACACATAAAGTGCAACTTTTGCAATGCGTCTGATAGAAGTCTCAATCTGACCGGAAAGTTGCACTGCTCCGTAACGTTCAAGGGGATTCAACTAAATTGTACTTGCTGCCCAACGAGCTATGAAGGTCCTGATCTATTGGGCGTGGATTGGATTAATGATATTCAGATCTTTGACAGGCCCCCCAATGCCGCTTGTAAAGAAGCAACCGCAGATTGCCGCAATACTTTCAAGGGGACTCTACATGCCGACAATTGTTTGGTCACTACAGCCAAATTGGAGACCAGTGGGAGCATGCGCGATACCGTGGCACTTCAGCTCCTGGCACCAGACACAGGCAGCCCTCTCACTTCAGTCCGTTGTGGCGAATCCTGCCAGCAGCCTGCAACTTTGTATCCAGGGTCCGAACCCTTCAGCCAACAGTCTCAGGTTAATATGGATCGTTTCACTACTATCCAAAAAGTCAGAAGAGAGGGGCCGACTTAGGGATCAACACGACAATCACTCAGAGGCCAGATACCGATTTGACGAATTGGAGACTGTTGCACACGGTGAACTTAGGGTCGGATACTACGTCAGGCGCGAGCCACAGATCAAATTGTGGGTATGGCGACTTCAAGGGAGCCAACTTCAGGCAACGGGCCGCAGCCCCGTAATGGAGCCACGTCGCATGGAACAACGGACAGTCTTGACATACCTCTGAGTTTGAGGGCACCAGATCTCAGATCAGCATGCTCAATGCCCCAGAAATGGATTGACGTGCGGCAGCACCTCCATGAGTCGTCACAATTGAGTTCAACGCAGCAGCCGGTTAAACAGCGTCCTCAAGGGGGTTTTCGGAGGCCAGCCGCCCTTACGTCAATCAGATGGATGTGTTAAGTGCATGCTACTGACTAGACGATTACATGCCTTGATCGGTCAGAAGTCTGCCAATCTGGATCCACCATCCATAGCTTAACGCTTCTCCCATCCTCACGCGACCCTGTGGAATATTCTGTGATAACCCATCACTTCAGCTGTAATAATCTTTCTCTTTCTTCAAAAGGGTCTGCTTTAAGCTACCGTGCCTTTCGGTCTACCAAAGTGGACGGAGCAAGAAGCCAAGAGCCGACAAAGAAGTTGCACACTGTTTGCAATGCGCAAACCCACACCATCTAGGAAATCAAATAACCGCAGAATGAGAATTATTAACTACGCAATATGAAAAACACATGGACATTTGACAATCGCGGTGGCTGTCGGAATAAATATTTCCATGATCCATGCACTCTATCCATAGCCTAGTGTGCTCGATGAGTGCGAGCTAGGAACTGAAACTAGTGTATGACAAGACAGTCGCGATTAACTGCCAGCGTCCCAACTGCCTTGGCGCTCCACGTCCCCAATATCTTATTACGAGGGACGACACGTTCGTCGTCGCTTAAGATGAAAAAAATCATAAACGGACACAGCCTATTATCAGATTCTTAAGGGTATAATTGCTGGTGACCAATATTTCATACACACGCGTCAACCACTCACCGGGCCTGGGGCTTTCCACATGGCGCACTTTATGCTATCGCGATGATTGATGTGTTCTATGGGCCGCCAGTTTCCGAGCAGTCATTCGTGTTGTCAAGGCAAACGGTCCCCGACTGTGCATGAATATCAGAGTTGGGAGTAACATAATAATAATGGTAAAGGTTTATTTCCCAGCTCTAGGGAACATGCCAATCGGGGCATGATCGGGCTGCTACAACCTGAACGCGGCGGGCAACAACACAACGAGGAGAATGTACAACGGAGGAGACATGCGTAATACGCGAAAAGACATTGTAGTTGTGGGAGCCAAATAAACTAGAACAATGGGAGTGGTTCAATGATGAAGCCGTTTGACTAAAACTGAAACTGAAAAGTCGTTGCTGGCCATGGGCGGCTGAGTAAATAACCAGGGTCACAAAAAACAAAAGTGGAGATGGAAGAATTTGAAGTGGGGAGAAATGGCAAGTTTCGCCGCAAAAATATGGTTTACATTGAAGTTAATTAGAGTCATTGGTGTCGCTGTTGTAGGGAAGTCAGATGTAAGGAATGCTTTTGATGGGAAGGCGGTGCTAATGCACAGAGCCAAGCGAACACCGTAAATGAAATCGTTGAATTTACTGGGGAAAACAAACTAAAATTGCAGCGGAAACCAGGTCGGTTGAATCCGAACGAAAGGTTCAGCAGGTTAGAACGAGATCATCCCAGAGGCGGCTGGGGCTTGGTGAAAAATTTGTTCGTCGTTGAAATTATATGCTCCAGTAAGTGAGAGGTAAATGCTGAGGGTAGGAAGAAAATAGCTACGAGAATGCTATCAGACTGGGTATGGCAGTGTCGTGCCATCATTGTACGACTGACTTCAGTTTCTGGACAGCGGCGTAACGGAATTCAGGGTTGCGGTAATCTGACAGGGGATGCGCATACATGTGGCGGTTGGATCTGTGTTAGGCGAAGGGATTGACATAGGCTGAGCAACGCCGATATAAGGTCACGTTTAATTTCGACTCACTTGGAGGACCATGTGGGTGTAAACCGGGGATAAGCCAGAACGAATAATATTTAACGCAGGAGGCTGAAACCAATTCTAATTGGAGCAACAACCACTAGTTTTTTAGTATTCAGATTGGTAACTTTATTTTTACCGAGATTACACCGACTGATTACCCCAGATTGTCTATTACTTTTACTTAC
Source organism: Opisthorchis felineus (assembly GCA_004794785.1). Classification (NCBI taxonomy): domain Eukaryota; kingdom Metazoa; phylum Platyhelminthes; class Trematoda; order Opisthorchiida; family Opisthorchiidae; genus Opisthorchis; species Opisthorchis felineus. The sequence continues at coordinate 520,924 of SJOL01006442.1, forward strand.
GCCCAAGATAGACGACGGTATACGTCAAAATTGGGCTATGGCAAACTGCTGCTAATGAGATAGTTTCTGCCACAGATACACAGGAAAATTGGTTCTCAATGCAAATTTTTCTCCGTTGTCACCCCACGTTAAATCACAGCTGCAAACAAGGACATCAAGCGTAAATCTGCTTTCAGCTTGGCCTCCATTTTTGAATTTTCCCGCCGCCGAGATTTCGGCCAGTCAGAATGGTGACGATGCCGCAGGGAAAGTGGTTTCTTTTTTCTGTTGACAACGAGTAAATTAAGTTGAAAATTCTGACCGCACGTCAGATCAGTGTGTATATTTGATTCATTATTGCACAATTCCCGTACCCTAGAATTACTGTGCCTCAAGCAGTTACCGCTAGACCGGCGTGAAATGTCACGTTTTTGAAGCTATGATGTGAACGGGGTCCTTCCGGCGATTTGCCAGCAGGCGAATGGCTATCCGACTCTCTCAATGAGGTGCATCATATGAACTGACATTAAAAACGCCGAAAAACGCATACCCCTATAAACGCAGGGTATAAATGTCTGACTGCTTGTCGCCATTACCACCAGGATAAAAGTTTCTGAGTCCCACAAAGTGGAATACTTCTTAAACTTGCCCGCGGGTAGCCGGCCTATGAGAATTAAAGGGGAACCGGCTGGTTGAAGCTTAGTGCACACGTTATCCTTTCCATTGCCGAGTTCCACGGAGCCAGCAAACCATTAAAGCGGGGAATGCTGAAGCTCTGCTTAGTGTTGGCCTCCATCCTCAGTAAATATCTTCCGACCCCATTTTTGGTTTGCACATAATTTTCCAGTTATTTGTACTGCAGCAAAACGTAGCTTGAGATATTTGTCAGTCTCAGTCTATCACTGAGAATTTGAAGTAAGCCAAAGTCACTTAAAAATTCAGCAAGAGTTTGTGATAATTACCGCGAGGGGTAAAGGGCAGGAGGGTCCCGCACCACAGTGGATGACCATCAAATTAGGTCGGGAATGGGACTGGGATTTGCTCGTCTCCACATACGAAAATCGGGAAAATCATGTTCTATCACCGATCCACATCCACACATTAGCAAATGAGATTGCATCTGAGCATCGTGAATTTACGGAGCTACCCTACTCAATAAAATATTTCGTGTATCAACAACACCGCTGACCCAGTTTCCCGACGTTTGTAGGTAAAAGAGCTCTGGAACTAGTGGGATGATCTCCATTCAAGAAACTAAAGAGGACGTATTCCAACCCTTAATGGGGGAGGTAAAACATAAAGGATGAAAGCCAGACAGATGGAATCTAAAACTATTCAAAATAAAAATCAACTTATCCCGAAACGAGATATTTGAGCAATTGAAAAGTTAACGAAAGAAAAATTAGCTGACGAGCAGGCCAAGGGCCAGGAGAATAAAGCAGAAAACAGCAGACACTGCCACTGGACCAGCCGGGGCCAACAGGGTAAACTCATAAAATTTGATGGATGTTAAACGGCGACTAGAATATTGAGAAGACGGATCCACATGCAATAAGCCAGAAACCCCAAGGAGTTAGCATAACCACCAAGATAACGGGGCTGGGATGAGGAGTAGCAATTAACCGGCCACACGCGAGTGAATCGGATCAAATATCACCACAATTACTAAATGGTCTAATCAAATTATATGCGAGCTGAATTTTCTACAACCGATTATTTTAGAGTGACAAACAGCTATCTAGGGGCTACATAAATGAACATGGAACTGGGAAGGCCTGTCACATATCTACGCGCTGATGACCTTTGGTACGGTAGCGAGATGCAGCTGAAGTCCCTAGGTGCGAATGCCATCGAAATATACAATGGTTTGGCAGGTTAATGAACGGGGCAAGTCATCGAGAAGTTGGATGTAAGCAAAGTTTTTGGGTCTACCGAAACCCTCCTCTAGAAAAACCATCAGCAGAATCTGCCATTAATCGTTTACGGGGGTGGCTTGATCCTTGCGTTTGGCAAGCTTCATGAATTTAGAGGAAATGGGTGGACATTCATGGTAAACCTTTGCGAGTTGGGTCCTCCTTGGGAACTCTGGTGAAGGAGGTACCGCCAGTACTGTGAACACTCACTTCCGATTTTCAACGTAAATACCTAACTGCTCTGCTTAAAGAAACGCGATAATTTGCCCCACATAGTTACGTAAATACCAATAAGTTTGTTAAAACGGTAGTTATCCACCCTGTTATGTTTGGGCCCCTCACAAATTCGATGGGTAAGGGCTTGATAGTGTATGCGATGGGGCAAGAACAAGTATGATGCCAGTTTATCGCGGCAGGAGACAATGATTTCTTCTTATTAATTTCGGTGTGCAGGATTCAGTGCGGTAGTGAGGATTCCATGACCGGTGAGAAATTGAGGGTTCTTCTGACGGGGTGCGGTGTTGATAATTACGTCCCTAGTATCCTGTACGTCCACAGTAAGAATTCTGCACAACGGCCAAGTTGTTTAATTCCTTCAGGTGCAATAAATAACTGCTAGGGTGATTTTTAGGGGTGAGATAGCAGATCTGGGAGTTTGCGCAGATACTTGCTGATGCATTGAACTTGGATGACAGTGAACCGTCTCCATAATAATCGCTGACAGCAACCAACTATTTCTGATATAGCAACTTTCTGTTTCGTTGTGGTGCCACTGGAAATCACTTTCACCGTTAAAGCCACTGCCCTGCTGTTGATGGTTGGTTGCATGGCGGCCACTCCTTTTTGAATGAGCCGTTTGATGAAAGCCGTCGAATGAGGACGTTGCGAATGGGATGGGTACTGGATACAGGTAAAGAATATACAGAACAAATATGCATATACCTGCCAACGTATCCTGGGAGGCATAAATTAGTCAGTCATCTTCATACGCGGTAATATTTTGAAGTCGCTTGGGTGTGACGTAAGCGAAGGCACACATGAGAAAGAATACGGTACAAGCTTACGTACTTCGGCTGATTTGGTTTAGAGACCCATGAAGTTAATGTATGTGAACGTCAGTATATTCCCGCTCGTGAAATCTATGTTGTCCAGCACCGAGGTTTAACGGGTTGGGGGAGAGGGAAAGATACAAGCGCGTTAGTAGCGGAAATTGGTTTTGGGACGATTATGACCTTAGGTAGAGGGACTACTGCCGACATGTGGTGGGGGAAATCTTGGTATCCGGCGGTGGTCTACCGGTAGTAGAACGGCCAAGGCTTGGCTGTTGTACTTGGGTGGGCCTGCGTTAGCTGAACTTTGAGTCTCCACTTTGTGCGCGCGGAAAAACTGCTTTCAGATGAGTTGGAAACACATAGGTTTGACTCTTGAGCTTACATGGAAAGTACCTATGAGATTTTGAATTCTTTCTTCCATTGGAACTCAAGATGTGGCAGTCGCATAAACGCTGGAATATGGTTGACAAGCAGGCGGTAATTTTAACGAGAAAACGGGTTGATAATTTTTTAGTAAGCTTAGAAAACAATGTCTAGTTGGTCGCACTGTGAAGGATAGAGGAGTAATTTAGATGAGAGGCGGCATTAGGACAGTGTGAGGTTTATGGATAGCGAGTCAGACGCCCGAACGTGCATTAGATTCCCAGTAAAGCTCCTCACCGAGTTCAGTAACTCGGTGGGGCATGTTTATCTGGGCGCTGCTATGGAGTACATCGCGCGTGGACGTCCTCAAACGGGAGGAAAATGGGAGCATCAAGGCGCCCTAATGACGAGATTGAAGGCAGCAGTCAGAGAGCCTGAGTGCCCGTTGCAGAACCGACGACCTGTTAGTAAGTGGTAAACGGCAGGCTGAAGCGAATGCCGCTCGGCGGAAGTAAACTCAAGTTATTGTGGGTGAAACTATGAGGTTTTTGAAGTTGCGACTTTTGTGGGGAATTAGTCTAATCCGTTTGCACGTTTTGGTGCTGTGTTGCTCGTAGAATTTTGTTTAGGTGAGAAAACGTCCAAGGTCATCGACCATTGCCGATTCGCATTTCATTACCCGTTTAAAGATAAAGCGCAAATTCAGACGTTAGCATAATGTAGCATTCCGCATTCTTTACAAATTAGATAACATCCACAGAATACCCATTTCAAATTCCACCCGAAAAATAGTGAAGCAACCTTTCAAACGTAACTAATTAGGTGAACTTGTTGAGCGAACATCTGTACAACATAGTTTTTGGAAGCTTGCCCCCCGTTCAGTACAATAATGAAAGAGAATTAGATGCACTGTGCAGTATTGATGAAGGTATGAACCCCTGTGGATGGTCTCAATTGTCTGATATGCACAACTGGTCGGTAGATAGCGCAGCGTTATGAAACTACTACATTTTAATCAACAACACAACGATGCCCTTCCCACTGGAAATATTCGGGTTCCTCAGTCAGAATACGTCATCAAGCCCAATTACATCGCCGTAAAATGAGGCCAACCGTTGCCGGTCATCATGATAACAGCACGTTCTGTCGCTTACTTTGGACTATCTCGTAACTGCTTGGCCCCAGCGTCCTCGTCACGTCCAATCTTGTCAAGGCGTAACTACGAACGGCCTCCAACCGATTTGGTCTTCACGGTGGAGGACATTCGTAAACTGTTGCACAAGATAAACTCCTTCTGCGAGCTGGGGCCCGACGAAGTCCATCCCAGGTTTCTGAAGGAAACGTCGTTCACACTGGCAAATCATTTATGCCTAGTATTTCGTAAGTCACTTGGCGAAGGCCACCTTCCCTCTGCTTGGAAGGAAGCGATTGTCACACCGATCTACAAAAATGGTGACCGACTATCGCCTGGCAGCTACAGGCCTATAAGCCTCACTAGCGTGCCGTGCAAGGTGATTGAACGCATTCTGAAGCGAGCCATCCAAGACCACCTTGCCTCCAACAACATGATATCTCCAGTTCAACACGGACTTCTCCCAAACCGTTCGTGCGTGACGAACACGCTCGTATGTATGAAACAGCTTAACCCAAGCCAAGGACGAGGGACTCATATCGACGCCATATTTTTCGACTTCTCAAAAGCATTCGATCGAGTCCCACACGTCCTGCTGCTCCACGAACTTGAGTCTTACTGGGTTCAAGGGAAGGTACTACTCTGGATCAAGGCGTTCCTATCAGACAGAACGTTCCGAGTGAAAGTAGGCTCGATCTACTCTTCTCCAGCGCCGGTCTCCATTGGAGTTCCTCAAGGCTCCGCTCTGGGACCACTGCTGTTTCTGATATACGTCAACGACCTTCCAGATGTTATTAATAACAATAATGTTTATTCCCAACTTGTGGGTGGCATGCAGGCAGGCATGATCATCAGGTTACAGTCCGAATAAAGGCATGACTGGCGTGGATTGTGGGTACAGGGGTTTTGGGGAAAGGGATAGCGTCATAGGCAAGGGGGCATTATCCAATGTAGACGTGGTCATCACTAAACCGGCACGGGCAGGGAGGCACAGTTACTATGCTTTTTGGAGAGAACATCGAGCAAGATCAGGTC
>SJOL01006442.1:536414-636822 GCA_004794785.1 Opisthorchis felineus
CCGCGTGATCCCCGCTGCGCCTGGTTGAAGACGCTGCAAGATATGGCTACCAACCGATGTTAGTGGCGATCTTGTTGTCAGTTTCTATCCAGATTGCCTGAGTGAGTGTCTGGAGGGGTAGGCACCTCGGAATGATTGTAGTAAGCTAGCACTAAGTCCCTTCCCCGTCCACCTTTATTCTTTCTTTCACAATAAGGCTTTCAAATAAATCATGGTTGTACGGCAGTGAAGCATCGGTGTTGAACACTGATGTCACGCTGTCGATGATGATGATGATGATATAGGTTTGAGCCCCAGTCAACTCTCCCTCCATACACTTATTCAGGCAATCCGGATGGAAACTGACGGCAAGAGCGCCAATAACATCGGGTATCAGTCACATCTTGCAGTGTCTCCAATCAGGCGCAGTAGGAGTCACGTGTTCCCATCCTCGTAGGCGAGCAGCACCGGCAGGATCCAAACGTTTCGCGATCTCTTTCATAACCCCCTGCCATCTCAAGGGTTGGCCACCTCTCTGCTTCCGCCACTCTCAATTGGGCACGGAAACAATACACCCTTCCGCAAAGGATGGTTCGGCATACACAACACACGTCCTAAACAACGCAGCTTCTGGTGCTGGACACATTCTTCAACGAAAGTTCCCGTTGCACAACCAAAACCTCGCTTTCTAACTGCCTCGTTACGGATACGCCGACACCAACCCACACGAGCTATGGTTCTGAGATAAATATTGTCAAACACCTGAAGACGTCTCAGTTGCGCTGCTTGAACAAGCCACTCCTCAGAGCCACAACAAAACAATCCGCACTGTAGCCTGATGCGAACGACCCTTTAGATTACCGCCTTGACACAGTAGGTGTCTCAAATTAGCAAACTCGACCCGAGGCTTGCAGATTCGTGCACTGATATCACCTGCCACACTAAAGTCAGAACTAGTAAACTTTCAAGATAAGTACGGCGCTCCACAACTTTCAGTGCCTCTCCCTGTGGCGTGTTCAATGAGTGTGTCCACGAGCATGAACTTACATTTTGTGGGTGCAAAGTGCATACCAAAAGAACGGAATGACATTTGTCATTTCATCCAAAGACAACCTGCTACTTCGCTCCGAAAACAGGAACGATATCATCTGCACATCGCAGATGGGCGAGGTTTTTGCCAGAAACTTTTTGAACACATGGGATTCGAATACCTTACAGCGTTCGTCTCATCGTTTCACTTATCACGAAATCAAATAAGAATGCAGGGAGTGGGTGCCCCTGACGGACACCGCTCAGTGTAGGGACGCTTTGGAGTGCTCTCCATATACTCACGCACGTACGGATGTCTGATAATACCATGCATTTGTTATGCCATATCCGCCAAATCTTTCCACAACATAACCGCCCCTCTAGCACCGCCTTTCCCAGACAATGCGAAAGACTGCACGGTTGACAACTCTCTCCCCAAAGATATCCCCGCCCTATTTCGAACCTCAATCTCCGCCTTCTGAGATGGAGGAAAGAGAAGTCTAGAATAAAGCATATTTTGTCGGACGCCTGCGTCGATGGCCTGAGCTTGCTCTGGATGTAGCATGTGTCCCGGGCAATCTTCCTCTGAATCCAAAACATCATTTATAGCACATCAAAAAATGCCACCAGAGGCTCACTGAATACTGCGGTGTGACGTCTCAGAGGCAACCTGTTTTGCAACGCCCCAACGCTTTTCTGTAGGCGACATTTTGAGGTCAGCTCGTCGTAAAAAGACGCAAAATCACCAGACATCTCACATTTTCGTCTGATCTCTTGTCGCTGCACCCTCTGAGCTACACTTGTTGCGCACGATTTGGTTAATGCACGTCCCTCGTTATCCCATATGCCCACACGCGTTCGAATCGACGGCATACCTTTTATCTCCACCTGAATATCGATTACCGTTTTTGAAATTGGCCAGCCAATGCACTAGTTAGAAATTGTGACAACTTTTGGCTGCCTACCATTTTGAACCGCGGTCTAACTCGTACTGTAGTGCAGTCCAGCAGACATGATGACACTTTTTCCTACTTTAGGTCCCCAATGTGGATACGGCTGTATTATTACCTCGTTTGAGTGACAGCAATGAACCACCGTGGGTCCTCCATGGACCCAAGAATATCCTTGATACATGCTGGTAATTTGTCACGACTCCCTGGCCAGTCTTAACTGGCACGAGAGCCCCAACTGACTCACCCAAGATGTCCATGTATTGGGCTGTCCACGAACCCAAGTACGAAGTCGCGATGACGGTACTGTGACTTCCATACCCAGTCCGATTAGTATCCCCTTATATCCTTAAAATTTTTCCCACCGAGCGTGTTACACGCTCCCACAAGACCGTCTCAGTCCGTTGAATTTGTGACAGAACTTCAAAGCACTGGACATCTTGTTGTTCTGTCGGCTTGTTCTGTTCATAAACTCACTAATTCTTCCAATAGCATTAGCAAATGGCCAGTACACCGGTGGAGATGAAACCTTGCCACGCACCCGATATAGCGTGTGATGATTATCATTAAAAAACCAAAAATTACCAGCTATGACGAATTCCTTGGCTTTATTTGGAAGAACGCCTGCCATAACCATAGAATCTTTTTCCTATGCAGGTCGCGAATGGCTGCTTCCTTTTGAACTTGCACGGACAGGAGGCAAAATTATTGGTTATGTACTCTTGAGATTATTTCCATATCCGATACAAAAGGAAACACTTGAAGAAGCCAGCTTTTCCACAAAATTTCCGAACATCCTCACTGGAGACATCACGCGAAGCCATTGGCAGTCATTTAAATGTGAATTCCGCGCCCATAGTGGACCTTGAGTACGTTTAAACGGTTTTCAAGAAAACTGCAACCAGACGTATAAATTTTAAGGGTTCGAATGAATACCATCAAGTGCTAAAACTCAAGTTAAAGATTCCTTTGTTCAAACTAAGGCTACGGAGAAATATGGGGTGTGCTTGTAAGGATCAGCGATGAGAAACTGACGGTGGGGTGAGTTAAGAAATGTAGCTCCAACAAAACTTTTGGCTTTCCAGCCCCATCGGTAATGGAATAAGAGGGTCACCAACAAATACTCTGCAAGCTACTCCGTTGGCACTGGCTGCCGTTGAGACAGCGAATTCAGTCTTGTTTGAGGGAGTTTAGCGTGAGCAGGGTTGCACTGCTCCAGGCACCTTCGGCCCCCAGGTTGACCTAATCCCTCGTATAACTCGGGTGCACAGTCCTCTATCTTCACTTGCTCGGGGATCGTATGGAAAGAGGGATATTCCTCCTTGGAAAAAATACGCATCTGGTTGAGCATTGTAGATGTGAGGTGGCTTTGGAAATGCACATTGTCTAAAGCAGCACATTACGCGGTGAGCCTTTGAATTCAGCGTGGGCATTAGCGGAGATTCTTGATTTGAGGAACCTCGTAGCCATAGTCCATGGGAAGTAAAAGAAATGGAGGTTCTCCGAGGGTTTGCAGTATACATTTGAACATGCCCTCATGATGTCAACCCTGCAGCAGAGCCTTTGAGAGATTTTTGATGGCGTCCTACGGATAGTTTGAAAAACTACTATAGCTCCCGTGGGGACAGCGTGGATCTCACTGGATTCACATTGCAATGTCTTTGCTACTGACTCGTCAAACGCAATTGATTAGTTTATCGAAGTGCAAAACCAAAGAGCAGTAGGGTCAGCCTGCCCAGTTCAACATATGTGAAGAGTAAACCCGGGGGCTAATTAGGACCTCTCGGACAGTAATGGGAAAGACTGAAAAAATCAACAACTGCGCCGAAATAAGCGTGGATAAACAGTAATTAGTTGGCCTACCAAAACCAGCGGTGCACTGAAACGAACTCAGGACGCACGTCATATGAAAGCGTTCCATTTCATTATCACGCGGTCACCTGGCCTGCTAAAGATGAGGACGAAACTAATGAAAATAGTGAAATTAGAAATTATTCCGAGACCGCCGTACAACTTACCACCGGCCACAAATTTTATACTACCTATACATTTCATCCGCAAAGCAGCGAAGTGCTGCAACCACCAACGCCTGAAACAAAATTTGCCTAGCAGGATTCAGGGGTCTATGGTGCTAGCTGGCTGGGAAGTTCTGACTGGCTGGCCAATCCGTCGACGCAACCAGGCTGTGTTTCTGGGTCGTCGTTCGAGGCGTCGGACGTTCCGCTCACATCACTCAAGAGCGAACATGTTCGCCTGTTCAGACGTACAAACTGGGATGACTCCGGCGTGCCCTGGTGGAGTAGTGGCAACACGCTCGCACCGCATGTCAGGAGTTCAAACCCCGGCACATCCATTGGATATGCAATGCCGGTGAGCCCTAATAAGAGCGAAACTTAAGTCCATCGCTCGCCACCTTTACTGTGGGCTCACCAGAATGGCTGAGCCGGGATAAGAGGACGTTTGTTCAACTGAGAGTTATTTGAGTATACATTCTACAATATCCCGCAACCACCAACACCTGAAATATAGGCTTACGACGAACGAAGCACTCCGTACCCCTCTGAGCCTCGGCCAAGAAGATACCATCTTTTCGAATCCTCAAAAATATTTATGACCTGCATATATGGATGAACTTGTACCCCTTTGCTTGTTTTAATGGTCTACTTCAGTTTGTCTGCCGATCGTTCTGTTTAGGCGGTCGTCCACGGTCCTAGATGGCGGAGGTTTTTGCAATGTATCTTCATTGGTTGTATTGCACTTTCCTTCGCCTTGTAGACTTGGACTATTCATCTGATATACACTTGCCTCCTAAATGTGTGTACGCATTCGTACGTGGTTTTGACGTTTGTGGTTCAGGTTTGTCGACAGCAGCGAGTGTCCTTTTGATGATGCTGTTATATTCCTGAAGTGCGGAACCCGATTGCGGTTGAACAGATTTAATTGATGGATCCTAACAATGTTGATAAGGAGTGAGGAAGGTACGTGCAATGGGAAGCTAGGTAGGGCTCAGTTGGCTGCCTCCCACAGTCTGGCCCTTCGTGAATACAATAGTCATTGATAAACACAGCTGGAAATGTGGTAGCTATCACCTGATAATTCCAAAGATCTGGCCTCCGTACCCGATATGGACCTCACCATCTGCCGGGTGCTTTCCCAAACCCGTCATCCAGGCTTGGTTTGAGTTCTTCCGTAGTGTCGAGCTATCAGACTAATTAGAAGTGAAACAACCGCTGCATGACCGGTTTGAGGAGCGCCTGGAAGACAGTAGAGTCAATGTCGGGGACAAAGCTCGGGTCTTTGGGTCCACCAGATGGTGTCTGTCCGGCTTACGGTTCGTTATCACAGCTATATCACTGTTATTACACGGTTTTAATGTCTCCGGATCTCGAGGTTTAGTACGGAGTGAGTAAGCATTGCTTTTGAGTCGTGCGTTGAGATTCCGACGTTACCGGTAGTTACCGAGCTTTGTAGGTTGCATAACGGGTGAAAATTACGGAGCGGTCCTGTCTATCGCCTCGACGATGGAAAGGCCGTTACCCAGAGTAGAGAAAATAGTGTAGAATTGGTCACGCTTGCACAGGCCTTTGATATTTGGCCAGTGAGTAACGGTGACTATCCCAAGAATGATAGCACGAGGAAAATGGGTTGCCACGTAAGACCGCTCATCGTGAAAAACTCCTTTCTACCCATCGAAGTATATCTTTGTGTTCGTAGTTTGTATCTATGAGGTCAGGCATAGTGGCCGAATAGCGGTCCTGACTGGGAGTGGGGACGTTTGCTCACGCACGTAGGTTTGCGCGAATGGAAGAGGTGAGGTTGAACCAGCTGACAATTCCCGTGCCATTGGTACTTACGTCGTAAGGGTAGCCAAACGCAATAGTGGTTCGGAGCTGAGGTAACTTTGGTGCTACCCCTGGCGTGAGGGGTTGTGATCTGTTGCTTGAGCTGGCTTTGGCGTGAAGCCTGGTCTGACTCAGCTTATTATCTGTGCAGTCTAGTCCCAACTGCCTTTCGAGACTAGCGATGAGTCATAGATGGAACACAATGTGTGCACTTGGACCTTTGAGTGGATTTTTACCCCAGTCACATCTGACTGGACCGCGTAACAGTGTCGTTGGGTTCAGTTTACTAACTTGAGTGGGTCACTATTTCAGTGGCGCACACTGACTTGGGTGGGGGAATCAGTACCGCCCGGTATATTTTCACTCGTGCCGCACCGTTGTGCTAAGTCTTCAGTGGTGCATATGGGGAACGTTTTTCCCTATAGTAGACAGTGATCTGGGTCAGATTTTGCGCTGTTCTGTGGGCCCATTAGTGAATTTTTGCCCATATCATATCTCGCATCAGGCCCCTTCACAGAACGGTATTAGACTTTCATTGCTGTGGTAATTAGGGGTTGTGGGTGTAGAAACTGGTCGCAATGGATTTCTATCCAAGCAGCACCACTGTGCCGGCATCTTCCCGAGTTATGAGGGTTTGTCTATATACGGAATTGAACTGTTTTTTTGTTATTTGTTATTTATCTATTGCGCTTGTAGTGAAGGATGTTGCTAAACGTTTAGGTGCTGTTGGTGCTGCTCGTCTTTTAGGAGGAGGTCCACGTGGCCCCCTGTCCTTTAATGGAGACGCTGAAACATGGCGTTCATGCTGTCAGTATCTATCTGGGTTGTCTGACTGAGTACTTGAGGTGTAGGTACCTCGGATGTTTGTGATAGGCTAACGGTAGACCCCCCTTGCTGCTTCATTCTTTGCTCCTCTATTATAGGGCCTTATTCAAATTGATTAACTTGGTTGTGTGGCCGCGAAGCGTCAGTGTTCTTATCTGGTGTTGCTGTCAATGATGATGATATTGTATTTGCTGGAAGCCCGCTTACATTAGGTGTTCTATGTGTCGGTGGTTTGGAACTATCACTGGGTAATATGGTTTCACGCCTCGTCCACATGGAAAAGGCAAGCTTGTGGACCGAACTCAAATTTGTTTACCACGTCAATTGACTGGCCTGCAAGAATGAGGTTTGTGTTTGGTCACACCCAGTCTTATAGCAGCATTTTGCAGGGGTGATACGCATACCAAACCGTGCGGCAGAGTGGGCTGCATCTGTGAGAGATCTGAACCATGGAGAACAAGGTCGTTCGAACACTCCGAAAACATCTCGATCCCCGAGGTTTCAGAGGCTGGTAGAGCAGTTTCAAGCGGCACAGTAACGAAATTGTAAAGGGCTGGTGAGAGAAGGAGGCTTTGTCTTACAGCAAACTTTCTATATACCCTTGAGTGCACATGGGAGTTAGCATACGATGCTTTCATAAGGAAAAAAATTTGGAAGGGACACCGTGGATCTCCAAACACCACCAAAGTTTCTGACGAACGACAGAGTTAGAAGTAGCTTTCGGATCAAGGAAAAACGATCAATGTGTGACGTTTGAAAGAGTGGTGCTGTTCAAGAGCTTGTCTCACGATAAAGCAATGGGCGTTGCATCGTCGGCCAGGGAGAAACCCGATTTGATTTTCTCGAGGTTTTCACTAGTCACTAGTTAGTTTCTTGTGTGGCTTTTTTCTGGCAGCAGTAAGATCCGATGAACTCGACGATATTCGATATTGATTTGGTTGAGTTGGATGGCCTGGACAGACTGTTCGAAAGTTGAGAGCATGTTATTTTCGCTTGCTTCCGTTCAGCTCTAGCTAGTATTCGTCAGCAGCGTCCCCAGTAGCTTTGGAGCCAAACCAGCCATATGCTAGTGAACCATTGAAATCCATCCAAGTTGATGAACGGAATTGCGGTTTTTCAGCACGCGTAATGCCGACGGAAGGCGAAGTGATAACCGAGGCCACACGATGAAGTAGTCGGGGTCAGACTGAAGGGAAATCTTCAATTCACTCTCCATCGGTGGCTGAAAACTACGCGATCCAAATGAATCAATGACTCGGTTGTGTTTGGTGACTTTCAAGTAGCACGGTGTGAATGCTTGTGCTGAAAGTTCGTACTGAACAGGAACAGACGATGTTCTGCACACAACTGCAGAATTTTCTCCTCCTTATCTGTACATTGAGCATTGATTCTAAATCTGCCACCTGACAGTGCCCCTTCTGGACTCAGTCGTTCAACCTGAGCGTTCATATTACCAGGATGATCATACTGGTCCTTGCTGACGGAGGCAGTTGTGGCAGGTCTCAGTAAAATCCGTCCTCAGATTCAGGACTACAGTCTGTTGGGACGTATGCTGATATGACATATAAACGCCATTTACCTATGAATGTCCAGAAGCCCGGCACTAACCAGTTAGGCGCCATCCCCCTTGCAATTGTGTCAAGTATATCTGTGCGAGATAATGCGAACCTGCCTCTTCTGGCATGTTTTAGCTGTCAGTAGTCAACACAGAGTTGCTATTTTCTTTCTACAGTAACACTAGTGCCTATTGAGAAGGATTTGAGAGCCGCACAGCATTTTACCGCCCTCTTAATCATTCTTGTGGTAAAAGCACTATTATGTCTGATTTTAGTTAGGTAAATATTTAGAATAGTCATCCGGTGAATGTTGTTATAGCATCTGCAGTTGGGGCTTTTAGACTCTTGCTGGGCATTGGGAAGTACTATTTCGATTTGGGTGAGATGTAGGCTGGACAAACTTTCAGGCTCATTGACTGACCATCCATCCCGGTATTGGCGCAGCTTGTGGCCTGTGGGATTCATCTGTGGCACTTGTGCCCTTGGAGCGGTATCCCTGCGGACGTCAACCCTCTATTTCATCTAATGTAGGCTGAAGCAAAATGTATGGCTGTGGAAATTGGGAGAGTTGTATGTTGCTCTACTAGATGCTGTTTTTGTATGTCACGGATTTACTGATTAACCTTAGTGTAATGTCGCATCCGACTGCAGGTCAGGTCGGTTGTATGGAATATGGAAATTACGAGTCGGTGCTGGTGGTTGTCAAAGGTGGTCTTCTGGCTGCGCTCAAGGCAACAACTCAGCCTGTGGTGAGCACAGAATCACGTGTGGTGGCGCATGACCTGCGAGGTTGGGCGATTGGTTATGCAGCGTAACACCCGATGTTGTAGTCGTATAGGACAAAGGTAGCTGCCGAAGAGATTGGATTTCACGAGCAGCTGGAGAAGGGGTAATGTTGAACGTTGAGGAGCCATGTATGTGACCTTATGTTCCTCGCCAGGTGTCCACAGTTTCTAGCAATTGCCGTGAGGTAAGACACTACAGAAACCTGATTCTGTAGTATTTGCTATACCTGCCTAAGGTCGCATATCCTACCAAGTTGATTACCGTCCGCAATGAGGTTCATTTATCCCCGGAGTAGCCTAGTATCCTGCTGATCTAACTAAAAAAAACCTGTTTTTCACCCAATAACAAAAACATGACATTTACCAGAGGTTTGTTGCGATTGAAGTTCATTGGAGAGCGGGACGGTGTAGGCGTTCCCCTTGGTGACAGCGATAGTGTACAGGTTAGCTTACTTCATCTGGACAACGGAATGAGGGTTGGAACAGTCGGTTGGCATTATAAAACCCGATGAACCTAGTGCAACCCAAGGACTATGTAGTCATCTTAAGTGTGGCTACCTGAGTCTGCAAGCGCATGAGTTTCTCCTGTGGAGCACATCACATCTTGAAGTAAATTTGGAGTTCCTTCCAAAACCGTTAAAGTGGAAAGCATGTACTGATTATCTGCATACGACTAACTCCTGTGTGCCATGCAAGCTGACGTGAAGTCAGACGATGGCTGACTGAGAAGCAGACGTCAATGCTCCTAATCCGAGCCTCGGGTACTTTTGCTTGTACTAAATTTACCCTGAATTGCTTATTCTTCCCTAGCAATGATGAGCTATCGTCAACGTTATCTGGTAAGTGGTATGATGAACCCAGCATTTCGTTTTCTGTATTAAATGAAGGTTTGTTTCGGATCGGTGGGAAAATAGGTTATTTAAAAAGTGCCCCTTCGTCGAGCCAAGAGTCGACGACTGACCAACTGAACAATTTGTCAAATACGGTATTCCCCCTATAGCAAGAACCCCTTGGGGTTTTAACCAACGTTATTTGACCCATTGTTCAAATGGATACGCGTGAGGTACATCTTCCAGCAGTCTATCAGAAATGAATCCAGAGTGGTTTGCTTCATTTTCTTGTTCATTACTGAACCCTTTTATCCTACTGTCTAAACCTGTATGGTGTGTCGAAAATGGATTTGAGTAGGAACACCCTGTCCTACTGAGTAGCAATGATCAACTCTGCGTTGTTACGGTCCCTGTCAAATCCTTCTAGTTCTGAACACTGGTTAGAATTGTCCTTATTGTACATGAACACTGCTTCCTTTAGTATCTCTCTCTTGCATTCAATGATCCTTAAAATTGCTGCACAATGACTTCAGTATACTATATGAACTATAATTATTTATTTACTTGGCGGCGAATTTCCTTGTTGGTGGACTGACTGGGTAATATATGAGCACATTCGTTTTGTGACTTGCTGTGAAGCCTTCAAGGGGAGGAGCTGAGAATGCTCACAGAGAAGAATACCACATTATGCTGAAGTTGGTGATTTATATATATAGTAAACGAGACAGCACCATTACTTTGTTGTAAACAAAGCTCTAATGCCCAAATCCTTACATGTAAGAGGACGGTTAGGTATGTAAGCAACCACAATGGGATCTCGATCTATGTCACGCTACTCTTCCTTCAGAGGTGGATGACAATTGCAAACCCAATCGGCTAGGTTTGCTCGATCCAAGTGAAGACTGTTTGGGTTCACTTCGCCTCACTTGTTACACGCAATGTAAGCTAGTAAACCTTGACTAAAAACCCCAATGAATAGTTGAGATTTTCCGCAGTTTACAGTGAAAAATTGAGCGGTCCGTGTTTCTTCCATAGGATTCCATTTGCTGAGATTTTTGTCCCGAATCTCCATTTTTCACGAAATTCGCACTGGACTGGGAATACACGGGCCTCTGGTAACCACAGAACCTTGCAGAACAAGACTGTTTGAAGAACCATAACTGTATGACACGCTTTACATAGACTTCGCATTGCAAATTCACGATTTTGACAAACAATAATTGTCACCTTCGGCGTACTTTTTCAGAACAACCTCCACAAGTCTTTGTCAAACGGCGTGTTCCATAAATCCCAGCAAATGACGCGATTTTGCGCACTCGAAACTGGAAAGTGAGGAATGGATAATCGCTCAATTCGTTGGTTTTACATGCAGTCGATTATTTGCAAAACTCGCCTCACAACTGAATGACGTTAGGTAATAGATGAGCACGCGGCAGCCCATATGTTCATACGGTTTAAACACCACTTCTGACTTGCATTTGAGATTGACTTCTATATTTTTCAACTAGTTCATCGAGTGCTGTGCGGTATGTCCATTTGTATACACATGCAAATCAAACGATTAACACTTTGGAAGTTTTGCTTGGTAATGATGCACGCAACCAACTTCTTGCTCATCTACGCCACTTATAATGTCTCAACCGTCACCGAAAAATGATCTGTCCTGGGTAGTTCGGCCAAACTATTGGGAGGTAACGATGCGAATTTTTGTGGTTGTCAACGTGCTACTTATACGCATACGGAGCTGAGGTTTCACCCTTTCGATCAGCTGATCCGCTTACTTTCCGCACCCAGGAATACTTATCGAAAATCCAACTGCATTGCTTACTAACATAAAGGGGAGTGAGAAGAACATGACTAAGTGCTTGGGTAAAGTAAACTCTTCGTTGTGGTTATGTTTAGGTGTTTCTATAAAACCATCTTATTACGTCTGCATGTCTCAACACGATGCATTCGGCTGGGCATTGCATAGAGCCTCTAGATTAGCACTCCTAGTGGAGACCGATAATACCGCTTTACAGGTAACCACTACAGCACTCCCACGTTGTGCTGGCTACGATTTCTTGAGGTCTACCCGTTCTGGTATGTTCTATCCTCTTAACACGGGCACCATGTTTTTCACAAGGTCAATCTTGCGTTTATCTTCATTACAGCATTATGCAATTACTAGCTTTTCCTCACAGATATCCTAACATTATTTGTTGTGCACCCTAATAATACGGAGGAGGAATTTATTAATTTGCTATTATCTCGCTTTTAGCTACTGGTCGAAACCATTAGGGGCCCTCAAGCGATACCGTCTTTCGAAACAGTTTTCTTCCGGACTGCGTGTAATGATTGTTTTCTTGTCTTGTATGTTGCAGTGGGAGGGTAACCTTTGGGAAGTTATATGGTGTGACAAACGGGTCGTTCCTTAGTGGCCCAGGGGTCTGCATGAATCTTATGGACAGTCACTAAGTAGTGCTGTTGGCCTACTTTCAAGTAGCGAGGTTTGTGGATAGAGCCCGAAACCTTGTCTAGACGTAGCCCACTACTCACAAGGTTGTTGAGGACTCTTCGATAGTCTACGACCGGTTTCACCATTCTTGGAGCTCATCAGGTAGACGCAGTCCCTGAGTTTCCGTCAACCCTATGTTCCACTTGAACCAAAATTGGACGGATCTCGATAGGTACTCTCATTTACACACAAATTTTTTTTGCTGGAGACTTAATTGAATCCAGCTGAATCTCCAGTTTATGATGGCTCACTTCAACTGAATGGAGTTCAAGTGGAACATAAGGTTGTGGGAAACTGAGGGGTTGCGTCTACCTGATGAGCCGCAAGAAGGGCGAAACCGGTCATGAGCTGTTGAAGAGTTTTCAGCAACCTTGCGAGTAGTGTGTTATATTTAGACGACGTATTGCGATATCTCTGGTATCGTACCAAGTGAAACTCCAGGCAGCTTGGTTCAACTCACAGGCTGAAGTGGACCATCACAAACGGTATATTCAGCTGGATTCAACTGAGTCTCCTGACAAATCCAAATTCCTGTCGAAGTTGGAGATCTTTTTCCAGACTTCTAGGAAGGATCTATTACGGTGAGGCCACTGTAACAAGCAGGACATTGGACAGAGGAGAGCTTGCAGATCATTGTTGATGCTCCAAAAAATTTTGACAAGATATTTTGGTAGAAGACTTGGAATCGTACACGCTCATCATCACCGTGCACCTCGCAAACAGGTGAATTGGAAGCACATAGATAGCCCCGATAACTTTCCCATAGATACCATCGTAAAAGACGTCATTTTTAAGAAGTTCAAATGAAAGACGGCATGTGCTGGAAGTCAGAAGAACAATGAAATAGACCATATTTCAACGAAAATCATTGGAACGACCGCCGAATAGCTTTCCCAACAATTGTTTCAAATTAATCTGAAATGATAAACATTCGAGAGTTCCCCTCAGTTGGGAACAACATATAGCGATTCTGATACACAGCGATATGGTTTCGAGACAAAATTTATTAGTCTAATGATTACATGCCCAATGACACTTAGGAGGACACCATGTCATTCTCTAGCCCGATGCAGCAAATATACACCGGTTTCGTGTGATCTACGCGTTTCCGTAAGTCAATTCAATGTACAAGCCTATAATTGAACTCACTGCGATAATAATTGGACCCATTGTTACAGTAGCGGCTACTGCGCCAACTACGCCTGGCCCGGTTTTTGCAGTACTGATTTTCATCTGATACCATGCGTAGTGTTGTTTCAGAGTTGTTTAATGTTATGCAGTATAGGACATAGGGCCTTCCTGAATCAACCTATCGATACAGTTGTCCTCCCTAATGAGGAAAAAGCCGAATTCATTTTCACTCAGGTGAAAAACGCTTGGAACCGATTGAGTAGTCATAGTTTTCGGAAAAGTTTGGTAACAATCGGTAGATGTATTGCTGGGCAACGTTTCGCTTTTGACAAAAAAGCAAAACTTGAGACATGCAAACTGGTGAGAAGAAGTAATATCTTGACAGGACTTCGTAGAACTTGGGTGACGATTATCGCTAACTGTGGGGATAATGAGTGATAAATGTAACATTGATGAGGAGTGGAGATAGGAATATAAGGCTACCCTTAGAAGAACAAATTGACAGGCATCTCCACGGGGTGAGCTGAACCAGCACGTCTTACAATGAATGATAGATTACTAAAACCTGACGTGAAGTTACGTCTGCAACGAACAACGCATGTTTCTATTGTTTTGAAACCGGAATAATAGCACCCTCGAAGTGGCAGATAAAGTAACTGATGAGATTCCCAAGTTATCTCACCACAAGAGTACGCCCGGATGGGTGAATTAGGAGACAAATTTGGTTGATGAACTGCTGATACTTACACCACGCGCGGAGAGGATCCACAAAATCCCTCTGAACGGATCAAACCAGGTAATTTGAGCCTTTCAACAACAGGTGTGTTCATTCACAATAACTATCAGACACAGCGCTTTGTCGAGGGTCTGGAACCCATCACAATACTTCGAATTTCACAGTTTAAGAGTATAAGCACAGTAACCGTACTTCATCCTATAACTTACTTGAGTGAACTCTTTTTCCTATCCTTCCTGATCATCTTTACAACTGTATTTCGATTGCCTTGTTCACGGGCATGGTGAGCCTTCTGTGGTAGCTTACACAATAAACAAAATCAAACCTCTGAATACCACTTCTCCCGCTATAAATGGTTAGGAAAGCGGAGGAGGTCTACAAGTGCCTTTCTCGGAACAATATGAATTTGGTTTTCGGAAAAGTTTGGTAACGATCGGTAGATGTATTGCTGGGCAACGTTTCGCTTTTGACACAAAAACTTCGTCAGGCCAAGTGACTAGGTTACGAGTTTGGTCGAGATTTAATGCGGAAGGATAACCAATCAGCTAAGTCAAGCTAAATCTCTGTTAGGTGTCGGTCGAGGGATTTTGTGTTAGGGTGGGTGACCAAGTGTTGGGCCGATGGGGAAATCTAAATGGATTTGGGTCCAGCCTAGGGTCTAGTTCTTGTGATTCGGTTCACCTGATGATCCCTCTTGAACGTCGTTTGCACTTTTCGTCCGTCTGTGTGGATGAGCTATTGCTGCGATAGTTGTGTAAGAGGGATTCTGTGAACTTTGGTTGGTTTGGGATTTCTACCCCCCTGCTTTTTGCTAATGATTCTACGTGAATTGACAACCACACAGTCACGTGTCAACTCGGCTTATCTAAGACTGCTTTCCATACGCTCCCCAGTTCCACAACCTCGATCCTATTCACGCTGTGATGCTTGGTAATTTCCACCGCCTCGGCTATCAGCCGCTGTGGTGTGAATCGCAGTTCCCGTCTTAAAACTTCCACATTCTCCATATCTATTCTATGTCCTGTGTCTAACGCATGTACCGCCATCGCTGAGTCTTTGACCAGCGTTTGGTATTCTTCCGCATTCCTTGATGGTTTGTTTATCCTCCCTTTATGCTCACCAATTATGGTGTGCAATTCCTTGGCAGTTTGTCCTACGTAAACCTTAGTGCAATCGTTGCAGTTAATTTTATACACAGTCCCTAGTCCTTTCAACCGACAGGGGATCTTTCACTTGCACCAAAACTGAGCGTAGCGTTTTCCCCTTCTGGAAAGCTACTCGAACGTTGGCTAAGTTCAGCAATTGCGAGTCACTCAACCATTTCTTTGACAATAACTCCAGAGCATGCACAAGAGACAGGTGTGATAGACAGACCCACATGCGTGCCTGCGTTACAGTAAAAGAACAGGACCTACGACAGTCGGCTTACCGTGACGCTCGAAGCGCCGCATGGTTTTGTAATAGCAGCCGAACACCCACAGGCAACTCTACAAGTTGTCTCATTAGAGCTCATCTTGAGACATTTACCTGTGAATGTGCCAGACTGTCAAACCGCCGTCTGAATCGCACCCTGGAGTTTTTTCTTGTCTTGCGTTGCTCCAATGGAATACAGACAGGCTACGACGATTTACCTAGCCTCCAAGTTCACGTGCTTTATTCCCCTATCTCCGTGACATTTCGAGAATGTAGCTAGTTTGACTTATCGGTCTTCCCACCATTGTGTGAGTGGAGTGGGCATGGATTGCAGTTTGTCATAGTTTGGGACTCTAATTCCATTGGTGCGTGCATTGGCCATTGGACTACGTGAAAGGCTTGTGCAAACTGGGACAAAGGGAACTTAAAATTTAAGTTGAAAACTTTTTAAGTGAAGCGCAAAATATGTTTGTTATGAATATACATGGACCATTATCCACCGATACGTTTGTGGCAATGCTTCGCGTATTTGCAGGGTGATCTGGGACTCTAGCTGGCTTCGCACTCTAAATTATATTTTCCCCACTCCTAGCAAGTATGTTGTCACACAGGTCCATTTTCATTTTTAGAATGCTGTCCTTGCAGCAAAACAGAATAGATCGAAAATTCATCAATGCATATGGCAATGAGTGGGAGGATTCACTTGGTTTAAGACAATGTTATCGCTATCACAATAGACTGTACTGTTTCAGAGAGGTTTGGGAAACAATCGGTGGATTTATTGCTGGGAAACGTTTCACTTTTGACACAAAAGCTTCTTCAGGCCAAGTGAGTGAGTAACCAGGTTGATCGGGTTTTAAGGCTGTCAGGGAACCAATGCGTGAGACTTCTTACGACTAGCGGACTTGATCAGTGCTGGATGCCGGTCTGAAGTTCCTGTTTGTTGGTTAGTGGGGATGACTAACAGTTACGATAGATTGGTTAGGGGGATTGTCTTCATGTTGAAACCGTATTTTGCGGCCTTGCTTTTCCGGTCTAGGGCACCTTAATGAATCGTCCACAGACTTTGTTCGCCTGTTTGCATCGACGGGTGCCAGGACAATTGGATTGGGGTTCGGGGTTGTCAAGTGTATCTTACTCTGCTTGAATTTTGTACTTTTAGACCAAGACCATTTTGCTGATAGCTGCAAACCGCCTCGCGTCATCTCGGCTGATCTGAAACCGCTCTGCACACGCTTGTCAGTTCTATGCCCTCTAGTCTATTCACGCTGGGATGCTTGGAGTTTTCCACCGCCTCGGCCACCAGCCGCTGTGATGTGAATCTTTGTCCCCGTCTCAGAATGTCCACATTCTCCAAATCTATCGTGTTTCCAGTATCTAATGCATCCCTAGCCATTGCCGAATCTTTGATCATCTACGTTTCTCGGTGGTCTGTTATTGCATCGCTTATGCTCACCGAGTGTGGTGTGCAATTCCCTGGTTGTCTGACCTGTATAAGCCTTCGTACAGTCGTCGCATTTTATTTTGTATACACAGTCCTTGGTCCTATAAATCGGAAGGCGATCCTTCAACTGCACCAATACTGAGCGTAGAGTCTTGCCCTTCTGGAATGCTACTCTAATGTTAGCCACATTCAACACCCTTCTCATGACAGAGTCAAAAACACCCAGCACTGATCAAGTCGGCTAGTCGTAAGAAATCTCACGGTTCCCTGACTGTCTTAAAACCCGATCAACCTGGTTACTAACTTGGCCTGAGAAAGCCTGTGTATCGAAGCGAAACGTTGCCCACCGATTGTTTACCAAACCTCTCTGAGACGATGACTACCCAATCGGTCCCAAACATTTTCCCATTGTTTGAACAATGTGCTGTTGTCCTTTGATGCGCCGATTAGCGGAAAGAACTAAAATCACGTACTGACCTGAGTTTGTTCTGAGTATTCCCTCTAAGGATCTGTCACTTCGACCTTGCGTTCCCCACGTTTACAACTAAAAGATCGTCCTGTTGATCGTGTCTTAGTTACCGTCTCAATGACCCTCTCAACTAAACCTAAGCCGTGGTGTTACCACGTGTGGTAAGACAACCTCGTGACTATCTTCTGAACTTTCGATTACAATTTAGAACTCTGGAGGGGTCACGTCTCTACCCGGAACAATGACTAGTTTTGAAGTAAGATTTATGTATCCACGTTCAAAGGGACCAAATGTTCCTCGGCTTCTCTTGTTTGGCGTACTAGCTGGCGTTTTGGATTTCTCAAGGATCAAAATTGCAAATTCTAAAGACCATTCATGGAATTTACAACCAAAACAATTATTTTGCATAATTCAATCTGACATGCACTCATCACACACGGTAATGCAACGTGGCAACAACCAGCTACACGTGTGTCCAAGACCATCTAGAAATCGACACACGCGTTCTTCGGAGACGCGAAGGAATAAATGTAAAGATCCCTTCCAACGGGTATGATTGAAAACAGCCGAAGTTTTAAGGTAGCTTGCGCATTCTTATTTGGGTCGTACTTCAGGGGTTACTCCTGCGATACTAGGAAAATGATGTGAGAAAACTTCACTGCAAAGGTCAGATAGATCACATCAGATGGGGAAGGCTCATTTATGTGGGAAGTCAGTAAGTGTAGGTCATACCATCATACCATTGCAAAGCAGTCAATCAGTACGGTATACAGTAGAGCTGAACCACTGTAGTGCTTGATTTTCCAAACGAGGAAACGAAGTTTATTGGTCTGTGCAGTCAGTGAGAAGGCACAAAGATGGGCAGGTCATATCGATCGGTTATTAGTTGTGATCATCGGCGCATTACGATAAAAAGAAAACAGGAATGGAGTAAACTGGGTATAGGGGGCAGAATAAGGCACACTCTAAACTGGAGGTTTTAAATGACAAAGGACTGGTATAAACACGAAGACGTGGGGACTTTTCACATCGTTGATCTCTCGTACCTCTTAGTATTTTTTGTCTTCCTAAGAGTAAGTACGTGCTTCGGATCGCGGAAATTGATGCTGACAACAGATTTCAACCTCGCTACGGGAGCAGGAATAAGCCACTCTGAATTTCACACACGTGCTCATAACTAATGACCGATCGATCTGACCTGCCCATCTTTGTGCCCTCTCACTGACTGCACAGATCAATAAGCTTCGTTTCCTCGCTTGGAAAGTCAAGCACTACAGTGGTTCAGCTCTACTGTATACCGTACTGATTGACTGCTTTGCAATGGTATGATGCATTTATGCGGTGTGGTGAGGAAGCACACAGTAACCTGAGTGTGAATGATAGATTGATGCATACTTTGGATCCGCTTTGGCTTGGATAGTAGCAAGCCTTCAGTGGAGCGGACACACAGACAGAAAGATAGTAGCTTAGGTCCCCGCACGAACGTCCCCCAATCAATATGTAACCCGCTTGTGACCAGACCAATCTCATTTTTTGGCAAATAATGTGCATGAGAAGGCCGCAATAAAATACACATTCGTATCGTGGCAAGCAGTCTGATGAGTTCACACCATATATGGGAACAAATGGACTAGATTTCCTCTCCTATTTAGAACTCATCAGCAACACGCACCCTTGATCGCACCGGGAGTTGAACTCCGTGCATCTGACGTGCGAGGCGAGCGTGCTATTACTACTCTACCACTGCAAGCTGAACTCATCCTCTTTTTCGCGGTTGAACTGGCGAACCCGCCCAAACTCCAACTATCCTTGTTTCTGTGCTGCCACTGTTCAGGCATTTTAGGAGCACTGTTGTTATGTGTGCGTTTGATGCCAATAAAACATCTATCCTTTGGGGAAATCGATCAATTGCTACAGCCTGTCTGCGCAATGCAGACAAAAGAAAACATGGGGGCTGACGTATCACCAGACAACACAAGTCGTGATTGGAACAAATCGCATCATAGCCGTCATACTGTCCAGTCATTTGCTTAAATACATTTTATATACAGCTGCGTGGCGAGATAGATTTTCGTGGAATTGGAAGCCAGCGAGAATATCAACGCACCTTTCGAATCCGTAGCTAGTATAAAATATGGTTCAGGCCGTAGATTCGTGAAGCCTCGACAATCCTCTGTAACATTGTTCGTAGTTCGCATTGTTGTCAATTACGGTTGTGGTGTATTGAACAGGCTCGCAACACCCGTTGGTGCTATTACAAGTGAGCATTTCACCAAAAAAACAGTGCCACAGTAGATCAATCACTGAAACACATGTGCAGGTAAGTGGGGAGTTCGTTTGTGGTTGAATGCACATGCGCTGTTTAGTGTGGTCGCTTTTTTGTCCTCTATCAGGTCAGCGAGATCTATACACCTCGAACAGCTCACGGGTGAACTGATTCAGCGGGATCTGACTTTTGCAACCTCCACTATTAACTGAGTTTTGTCTTCCTCATTTTTTCTTCATAGCCATCCGTTTTATCGAAGCTTTTTAGCCGTTGGTAGGAAATTTTGCATACCAATTCTCGGTATGCTTCTCATAAGCTCGGATAGTTCGGGTGGTGTAACTAGGTGAAAAATAAGTGAAAAGTGTCCATTGTGTGTTCATATACCAGAAGCTGTTTGACGGAAAAGCATGGTCTGGCACAACATTCCTCCTCAAGCACGACTTTGAAAATGAGGAAATTCTGTCGTGCCAAGTGGGTGATTGAGCCATAGAAGAAAGAATATAGTATCGTACGTAACCACAAGGTGGTAACAGAGAAGGTGGGTCGCTAGAGGGACTACTGTGCTGCTAAAGTGCACATGGTATAGGTAAGCAGTTGCATCTACATCAGTTGGTGGAGACCGGTCATCATCAGTATCATCATCGACAGCATGACACCAGGGTTCAACACCGACGCTTCGCTGCCGTACAACCATGATTTATTTGAAAGCCTTATTGTGAAGAAAAGAATAAAGGTGGACGGGTAAGGGACCTAGCGCTAGCTTACTACAATCATTCCGAGGTGTCTACCCCTCCAGACACTCATTCGGGCAATCTGGATTGAAACTGACAATAAGATCGCCACTGACATCGGTTGGCAGCCATATCTTGCAGCGTCGCCAACCAGGCGCAATGCGGATCATGCGGTCCTCATCCTGGAAGGCGAGTAGCACCGATAGCACCCGAAAGTTCCGTAATCTCTTTCATACCCCTATGACATGTCAAGGGTTGGCCACTTCTCTGCTCCCGCCACTCTCAATTGGGCCGGAAAAGAGCACTCATCCGAAAACGATGGTTCGGCATACACAATACATGGTATAACCAACGTAGCTTCTGGTGCTGGACACACTTTTCAATGGAAGTACCCGTTGCACACCCGAAAACTCACTTTCCAATTGCCTCGTTACGGATACACTGACACCAAACCACATGAACTATGCTTCTGAGACAACAATTGTCGAACACTTGAAGAAGTCTCAGTTCCGCTGCTCGAAGAGGCCAGGTCTCACAGCCATACAAGAAAACAGCCCGCCCTCTAGCTTGATACACACGTCTCTTGAGATTCAGGGATACACCACTCTGACGCCATAGGTGTCTCAAATTGGCAAACGCGACCCGGGCCTTGCAGATTCATGCATTGACCTCATCTGTCACACTACAATCAGAACTAATATAACTTACAAGATACGTAAAACGCCCCACAACTTCCAGTACCTCTCCATGGATTGTAAGTGGTGTGTTCAGTGACTGCATGCCCACGAACATGACCTTACACTTTGTGGGTGCAAAGTGCATACCAAAGGACGGGATGACTTTGGTCAGTTCATCCAAAAACACCTGCGCCCTCTCCTCCTCTTCGAAGACGAGGACGATGTCGTCTGCACATTCCAGATCGACAAGGATTTTGTTAGAGACTACTTGAACACCAGGGCTCTGAAGACGTTTCAACGTTCGTCGCATTATCTGGTCGGTCACGAAACAAAATAGAAATGGAGAGAGTGACGGAAGCTGCTTTGTGTACGGAAGCTTTTGGAGAGCTCTCCGTATACTCTCACACATTCGGAAGTCTGGGAATATAAAGAGCGTATTACGTTCACAAACTTCCGGGGCATTCCTTGGTGGGCAAGCGGGTGCAGAAGAACAGACCGATCAACTGAATCGAATGCGCCTTGGAAATCCAGGAATACTAGAATTGTGGGTCGTTTGTACGTATGGCGTTGTTCTAACACTTGACGGAGTGTGAAAATTTGGTCTACGCAACCCCTACCAGGCCGGAATCCCGCTTGCTGCTCTCGAATCAGTGTCTCACGAGCCACCGTAAGGCGACGAAGCAAAAGTGACGCCAACAGTCTCGTTACGACCGGGGTCAAGCTGATCCCCCTGTGGTTGCCACACTCACTACGAGCCCATTTTTTGAAATGGGCACTATCACCGACTCTCCCCGGTTGTCTGGGACAAACTCCTTTTCCCAAATGCAAGCAAACAGATCAGACAAGCGCTGACTGAGGACTTCACCCCCATCTTTGAACCATGCGGGTGGGAGGTCATCCGGACCAGGAGCTCGGTGGCGCTTGAGAGAACATATGCAGTCGTAAACATCGGAGGCCGTAGGTGGTTCCACGTTCACCGTCCAGGGTTCTACGTCAACTCTGGGCTCCAGATGAGAGGCAGCTTGTGGCCACGACAATTGTTGTTCGGAGTATTCGGCCCACCGGTCGAGGCGTTCTTCTTTATTCGAGATGGTCTTTTCTTCCCGATCCTTGATGGTTTCGCTCACAGGTGGTTTCCGCGGACCGGTCGCACGGATGAACTGTAATAATCTTCAGGCATTACCGGCTTTCTGAGCCGACCAGACTTGACGGTCGGCTCGCACGCTCACTTTCACTTGGCGTCTGATAATCCGTCGTGTCAAGTTATGTTCGCGACCGGCTGGGATATTTCTCCGAGATTTAAGGAGTGCCACCGTTCGGTCTGATATCCAGTGCTTGAGTGAGCCTGATGGTGTCGTGCCACAGGCAAAATCCTCCGCACTATGCAAAGAGGTGGCAATCTCGTCCCAGTATGCGTTCGCATCTGATGGTAGAGCCTTTGGAAGAGACTCTAGGAGACGATTCTGGTAAGTTCGTCTAACATCCGGATATGCCAGTCTCTCAGTTGCCAAGCGATTAGTCCGCACCTTACGCACCCTGGGAAACGTAGAGAGAAGCGACTCCGGACGAGCGCGTGGTCGGAATTCACAAATGTGTTCCAAAACGACCGACAGTCTGCTTTTGATCCGCGCCATTGATAACTGATGGCAATGTGATCGATTTGAGTTTGTGGCCGGCATGCCGTTGGAGGACACCATGTGGCCAGACGACTTCGGCTATTTCGGAAGTTGGTACTGCATAAAAACAGCCTGCGATCAGCACACAGCTGGAGCAATCGTTCCCCATTGTCCGCACGTACCGAGTCCAATCCATGTCGACCTCCTAATTGAGTCTCAGATACGCTAAGCCTGCCCACTTGTGCATTCAGATCTCCGGCGAACACCACGATATCTGAGCTTTTAGCTCGCCGCAGCATTCAGGGCGTCGTAAAACCTGTCTTTGACGGCGTCGTAGCTACAGTCAGTTGGGGCGTAAGCAGACACGATCAGCAGACACCTATCAACTTCCCGCTTGTGAGACTCCTTCATAGACCTTGCCAGACGAACCGCACAGAGACGACTATCAACAGGTATCCAGTCAAGCAATGATGCTTCCGCCCGGTGGCTCAGGACGATTCCAACCCCTGCACATCCCGCCGCATCAGCCTCTGGATCACCAGAGGTGCATAGCCGGAAGCGAGTGGAGAGTGATGGGGCGGTTAGCTCAATCACTGTGCTTGCATCTCGCAGCACACCTTAATGCCAAGCAAGTCAAGTGTGAAAGCAAGAGCAGCTTGTTGTCCTGCCTGCTTCAGCGTGCGGACATTGAAGGCGGCCAGATAGACTGGGTGCCGAGGCTTGAAGATTGATTTGGAGATACCTGAGGATATCGGCGCCATGTGACGAGCAGATGTTGCACGCAAAACCGATGCAAGACGAACGGAGTCATCAGTCCTTGATGCTGGGCCTACGAAAAGAGAGTTATTAATGGGGTGGGGAGAGGGGAAAAGGTATGTGAAATAGAAAGAAGGGAGGCGTCATCACTAACCTGTTTTCGCTCACCCGCCCTGCTGTATGAAGGCGACCTGGCTGAAGAGACCAGTAAAAACGTCCGGCTCTTCTTGAAGACACAAACATTGCTGGGCATCATTTGGAACCACGTAAGTATGCGTCTTCGCCTATCTGATATCGTGACGTTAGTCTTGCGTCAGATAAGCTTCCGTCTTCCGTTTCTGCCTATCTACTGTTATCCCTTCGACCTCTCTTATTTCTTCTTATGGCGGGGATCGTCTTCCCTCCCAATCATTTCCACTACTGAACCTTGCTAGGAGAGAACGCCCCATATGAGAGGTTTGATCGCAAACAAACGTTTGCAGCCAATGCTTGCCGTAGATCGTCCTGGTCATCTAAATAGTCCAGATACGCCCGAGGTAGTCTAAGTTTACTGAAAATCTCCAAACACTTCCACGTGCATGTTGGCCTACCATTTAGTTATTCCACATCATATGGTGAAACTCGTCTACGACCTTCGGAGTTATCGCTTCTTGTCGGTTGCCTCAAATGTCTGCTATAATTTTTGTAATACCGATTTAGATATATTGGCTGCTTCTTAGACGTACACTCAAAATGTTTCGAAAGCCATTGGGCGCCGGACGCAATCTCTTGAACCTCTTGGCATGTTCACGCAACCACAACTTACCTTAAAATACCATCAATTTAATGATTTTTGTCAAATTGTTTCCTATTAAGCACCTCAATTTTTATTATGCGATGCCTCTAGCGATTTTTCTGGTGCTTGCCGATCAGTTTACTGGTATTCATTTATCGTACAGCAAGCGTAAGTACCAAGTTTTGAGATGCACCAAGGTGTTTTGATGGTTCCCAGACATATAACTTTCTTAAAGGCTTGAGGAAATGCCTCTCAAACATGTCTAAGAACACCGGAGAAAATCGAAATCCCCCATTTTGAGGCACTGCTTCGGAGACTGCCATTGATGTCCAAACTCTTGCGGATTAGTGATGTGCTACCTGTGGCATTTGAGTAGTTAAATGAGTGAGTCAGAAAATTCCCCGCTGGTGTGATGTTGGTTGCTCTCAAATTTTCCATAATTTCCCACTAGATTTTGCAGCCAGGTAGGGTACCACAGCGATACCGCGAGAGGCTATTTGCTTGGTGCCGAAGGTTTTCAAGTTGGAGCGACCAAATATCGAACCTGTCGAGAGTGAGCCTCGAAAACCCGCCGCTCTCCATTGTTGGATACCTTTGTTAGAATTTTGGTTGTCCGTCGGTTACACGGAATATAAATTTATCTCCCGTGAAAACCAAATTGAATTACAAATGAGTGGATTTGTATAAATCAGTGCAATTTGGGTTCAAGTAGAACATAAGGTTGACGGAAACTGGGGGACTTCGCCTACCTGATGAGCCCCAGGAAGGGTGAAACCGGTCGTGGGCTGTCGAATAGTTTCCAGCAACCTTGTGAGTAGGTTCCTTTATGAAAGTTATCTCCTGTTCATACAGTTGCAGAGAAGCAACAGGATGCCCACGTTTGTGTTGCTTACATTGACGCTGGTGATTCTAAAGAATTTGTCTGTATTGGTACAGGGTGACACTCAGTTTTATGGGCACAAAAACTGTGGTTTCAGATTATTACAGCATTCTGTCAATGCTCCGAATGTGTTACCACATTGGGTGGACTGAACAGTGTATGCCATCTTGTGTCAGCCCAGAAAAGCAAAACGGCATGTACGTTTGTTCCTAATGGCAGCGAAACGAAGATATTTTCAAGAAAAATCCTTCTACATTCAAAAATGCGTTGCATAGTTATAGTTTCGGATTTTCGCATGTTGAACGAAGTTGAAGCTGGTATATCAAGGTACTTTCCATTCCGGGAGAATTCGGAGGTGACCTCCGAATTCTCCCGTTTAAACAAACCGCTGTCAGCAAGAAGTCTCTACAATACGCAGTCGGAGCAGATGTACCTTTCTAAAACTCTCGGCACCAAAAACATCATAGTTTCGGGGATATTGCACCAAGTGATCGGCCCCTGATTCCCTTCTTGAACTAAAAGGTGAGCGAGTGGAGTACTTAGATGCATGTAGATCTACAACGTTTACCTCTGTAGAGTGACCGATGATGATGACTTTAGAAAGGATATGGCACATTAAACTTACGAGTCTGCGTACAATAGCACTTTTTTCGCGGTAATAGTCACACAATAATTTCAATTAGAAGCTTATATAATCGTAACGTAACTTTACAAGAGCTGAGTATCCGGGGAAAGTGTGATCGGGCAAACCGCAGGTGTTTATCCGTTAATGATGGAGAGCAAGGGATCTGGAAGAATCTGACCCAAGTAACCAGATATTTCGTACCATACTGGCAGTCATATTCTATAACTAACCCTGATGTGGCCTCAATTTATCGATATTGGGAGGGTCCTTCTGAGATTCAGAACAACAATTTCAGAAAGTAAGCAAATAAGTTGATTGATGTCAGGTAGTTTGATTGTAACCGGATCGGGGAATTGACCGCCCGGTACTCATACGGAACACGGTCAATTTCGAATTCTGGTGGCTCAGTTGCACCGTCGGGTGGAACTAGGCACACAAAATAACTGGATGCTACACAGCACGAGGGAGTATTGAGAGCACATATAATTGAAATCGACGTGTCTGGTCTGGTGAATTCCAATCCACTGTACATGTTCGTTGCACTACGGGGACTCACATGTAGTAGAGCTCCTTAAAAATGTTGGAAAGTTTGACAGGGCATGTAGATGTCTGCAGGCAAACATGAACTTGTGGCGCAGCGGACGAGACCGCATCAATGGAGTTGCGCACCTGGTGATTTTAAGGCACATTCACTAAGGGGATTTGTGACGGTGTTCCAAAAGTTATCCGTGTCGCGATCACATTCTGTCCGGGCCAAGTGGTCGGCCAACACCCACGCTTCCGATCATATTCATCAACTAGCTAACTCGCTTCTCGGTTGCTTTGCTGCTCCGAGAGGTGTCGCATTATTTTGGGCTTTAATCCACCTGATGACAAGCTCAGTAATAAGAATTTGCGGATTTTCCAATGTGCTAACCTAGAGTTGGCACTGTCGTGCGTTTGGCCTACGTCGTGGCCTGAATGATTGGATGGATAACTCACGGATTCCAAAGGCAGACCACACTTCAATGACCACATCACAATATGTACCTCTGCTAGTTGGGCACAGCTATTTCGAATTTGTCCGATCACCCCTATTGTCTACTATGACACCGAGCTCATTTCACTCTGAAACTGTGGAACCTCAACACTAGAGGTGACAATGACCGGTAATTGGTTATCGAAGTCTTGATGGAGGTGTGAGATTTGGTAATTATGAACCGATATTTCGTTCTGACGGTGAGGCCAATCTACACTGAAAGACCAAGAAGCACTGTGCAGCTGTTTCATTCCCGTCGGGAATCATCAGCGGTGCGGAGCTCACGAAGCTCAATGAGTTTCGAACTCGAGACCTACCGGCCAGTGATTGAACACTTAACCGTTCGGCCTCGTTAGGCTAAACAGCTGTGATTAGCTCTCACTTAGACGGGATATACCGCAGATCGCTCTTCAATCAAAACAAAATATCAATTCAAAATCACCAAATCTCCTCACACTACGATCAGTCTATAAATGGCTTAGGGGAAGAATAATTTCACAAGATGAGTGAAACTTCTAACTGACAAGTCATCACTCGAGAAGTCAGTCCGTACGCGACCACCTGATGTGGCTTCTGTGACTAAAGGATGAGCGGCATCATGTCCCGTCTGGGTGAAAGCTAACTACACAGCTGTTCAGCTTCTCGAGGCAGAACGGTTAAGTGTCCAACCACTGACTGGTAGGTCTCGGGTTCGAAGCTCTGAGTTTCATGAGATGCGTACTGTTGATGATTCCCAATGAGGATGAAGCAGCTATACAGTGTTTCTCGGCCTTCCAGCACAGATTGGCCTCACCGATGAAATCTCAAGTGCAAATTACCCGAGTATTTCAAAACCAGTGTCAATATTTATTATAAAGTACAAAAGCCTCATTTCAAGTTCGAGGAAACTAAAAATGTCTGCGACAACTTTCTAAGTGAAGGACGACGATGACAATCCCGGAATGGAAAAAGATACATTTACTGAACCGGATCAGTGTCTACCATTCAGGTTCCATGAAAGGTTATCCAACAAAAGCCACCATTTGAACAAATTGATGGAAGGTAGCGCGTTTGGGCAGACAATTTACATCTTGGGGTAGTTCGAGCAAATAAGTAACAGTTTTGCCGATTAGCAGTTACATGATTACATTTACACGGTTGAAACTGCAAAACAGTCACAACAAATTCTGCCGAGTCCATCAGTTTTTCACCCTCCCCTCGGGCGGTACTCTGATCTAAATTTACATGATAGTTAATTTAAGCGAGATTAAATTTAACAATCGTTCTCATAGAGGGGATATCATATATGACATTTGTTACTGAAATTTTGCTACTGTCAACCTCATCTGGCTGTCAGGGTTCAGTTGAGCGTATGCTTTTTTGAACAGCTACATATGCCCAAAATAAAGTCCTACACAAACGAATAGATGCAACTTAGAGAAAACCTCGAAAGATGATGTTGACAGATGTAACCCTGAGAGATAACTCGAAAGGTTAGGGAGACGAAGAATTCAAGCCCTCTCCAGTGGTCGCATCCCCAGATAAACACTGTATCCTGGTCTTTCAGGTAAGGCGTAAAACATGTTTGATGCCTTGCCCCGTGAAACTGGTCATCACACGTCGACGGCTGCTGAATCGCGGCTAGGCACACTGGTAGTACATTAGCTCTCACACAAACCACAAAAACTGCCAAATCGATCCGGGCATCCCATTTTCTGCATGCGACAGGGCGGATAAAGAGAACTAGGCTACCAATGCACTCATGTGCATATCAACTAGGTTTTCACGGGAGACTTAACTGAATCTCTCGTGTATGAGAGAAACCGGTGGTGGGCTGTCGAAGAGTTTTCAGCAACCTAATTAGCAGTTTCCTTCGTGAGAACTCGGCTACTTCCCTCAGCGACTCCTCCATCCCTCCTGATGATTACCACACTGTTTGGCAGTGAAAAACGGTTCGACAGCAGTCTTACGCGCGGGCAGTAGTTTGGAGACCTTTGGAGTGGACACAGCTGCTATAACCGTTGAATATTAACCGAAGCATTTGAAGAATTGGATCTAAGCATACGAAATTTTTACTCAAATTTGGCGGAGCAACACTCGACGTCACTGCGACTATTACCGGACAGACCATACACAAGCGGGCCAGGCGTGGGGAGTTGACTGCAACGGCATTGAGTTAATTGGCCAGATGGAAACGAAACCCCAAGGGGCTGCGGTGCTCGCCACAGTAAAGAGCGTTGGGTGAAAAGGACATCCATACCTGATTTAACTTTACCGGATCGTGCCAACGAAGAGCCGGTAGACAGTGAGTTCCCCTCACAATTGTTCACATTGGAAACGGTGGAACAAGAAAAACTTGCGGATTACAACTATACGTCTGAGAAAGTAAACAGTGGATATCTGATGCATCGAGCCAATCAGAACTCTACGACCGAGCGGCAATCAATCTCATGTGTTCATATGCGAATCCATTTTGTGTGAAACAAATGAACTAGCGACTACTGCTGAGATGACAGGATGGTGAATGAAACTCTGTGTGTTTCATACGTGTAAATAGTCAAATCAACCACATACCACCTAGAGAGGATGAGTTCTGTCAGTTCCGTGAATATCCCGCAGGAAAAGGAATCCCTGTACTCTGATCCTCTGAAACGCCGTATAACGTGCGTTTAACAACAGGATTTGATTGCGCGCTGAGGCTGACTGCTGCACCAACCATTTCGATGCTTGACTGTATCGTTCGGCGGGTCTATAATCTGTGAACAGGCCAGTGTTTAGTGTTGACGCAACATTTTTCATAAAGTTGATGATTCACCTTTCTTGGGACTCATTAGGTAGGCGTAGACCTCGAGTATCTATCGACTTTATTTTTAACTTGAACTCGAGATGGTGAGCAAGTGGAATTACGCACTCATTTGCAATTAGCTTGGAATTAACGGGAGAATCAAATGAACGACAGCAGAATCGCTAGTTTACTTTGTATAGATTGATGCCAAACTAGTGTGGACAGTTTAGCAGTTCACTTCAAGTTGCTCAAGACTATCAAGGAGCTTTTCGAGGGGTTTTGACATACTTTCGTCTTAGTTGTGCGGAGTGTCACTCCGAAACGATAAGTGATCAGAAGCACATGCTGAGGCGCTAATGTTCTAACAAGATTTGTTAAAATGAGCGAACGAGCCCTTAACTTGAAGTAGCCAGTTTTATTTGCGTGACTACGCAATCTGCCGCAACATAGAAGAAAAATACTCCATTTCAATAAAACACGCAGATGATGTCTTCCTCAATATACAGAAACGTAACGCAATGACCAATTGGTTGGACAGTGCAGCAAAGCATCCCACAGTCAGGAAATCATACTCAACACGGACCAAAGCATAAACGGCAGGAGATCACGGAGGCAAAATACCGAAAATGGAGTGGTCATCATAGTAGTGGGTAAAAACATAACAACGGGTGATGAGTTGCCCCTTTGGCGCAATGGTTTAAATACAAATCGATTACAAATGGTGAAAAATACATGATAATGAGGAGTGGAAGAAAGAAGAGTTTGGTTTCAGTTCAGGATAAACGGTGAAGAATCTCGGACAACTTTACACGAACCCTAAGAGTTCACGAGAAATCGAGCACATCATGCCTACTGCGCGTGATTTACTCCAGTCTTGAGCCATATTAAATGCACATTCGGGGAAAAAGAGGCTTTCTACGTTGCAAATTATCTCCCAAGAGGGAGGGTCTTGATAAAAACGCAGCTTTTCAAGCTACCTTTTGATCAAAGTGAACGTCCAGGTTGGCCAGAACCGAAAGTTGCTGCCGAGGTTGAAGATTGCCCGACTCGTGCTTGTTTTGAAAGTGAGTCCATGATATAGGATAAGACAGTGTTTTCCAGTTGTATTGGGTCAGCCGCAAGGCTAGGTCGATTCTTGAGCACGTATGAACGGTATTTGTCAAAAAGTTCCATGTAGGGCATACCGCCTGTGAACAGAAAGTTAGATAAGCCGAAGTATGTGGCCGCAAACAATGTTCAATGTATTTGTTACAGGAACTAACGTAATTGCTCAGTGCTCAACAAATCAGGCGGGAACTTCAGACGAAATAGGATGGTGTATAGAGCAGAGACGGTACAAGAAAAAGACGTTCTAAGAGGAACCCAGTTTCCTCCATTGAATGATACTATACCCGGAAAAAAGAACTGTGCCTGGAAGTGGCCAGTAAGGTCCGAAAGACGACTGTCTTTCGTAATGTCCAAAGCACAATGTACTTATCAGCGACATTTACCGCAACTGGGCCCAAGTCTCCACCTGTCACTGGATGCCGTGGTATCACCAGATTTATCCTGCCACGCCATTTTCACAGCACTTACTGTGCTACGAACTATTTGGAAAGTGTTCGTCTCCGTTGTTATGTAGCACCAAACTTTAGAGGACATTAGAATATGGAGCCAACTTATATTATCGCTTGTCACCTTTAGTACCACGAGACTTCCAAAAGATCCCTTAAGTTTCCTGCGAAAGGCTCACGCCTAAGAGCTCCGGTATATACTTACTTCCAGAGGAAAGACTGAAAAGACGGACCATACTGTTCCAGTGAATACACAAGCCGCACAGCTGGTCCGTTCACCAAGCTCACTTTTCTAACCAGATCACTGGCCATCGAAAAGTAATCGGCGGACGTGTGATACTGTGGTCAGTAGCTTGCAACAGTTAGTCGTACAGCTACATGAGAAATACCCATCTGCAATTACCAAACGGGTTCAAATAAAGGCGAAAGGCCTTGTGAGGCTGAGCTTTCCGGCGCCGGATTCACGTGTTTAGTTTCAAATCCACAGCCCGATAAGTATCAGTCCTCCGGGAAGATCAAGGACTAGCTATCTGGATATTCAACAAAAGTCAAATATTTCTGACTATATCAGCATCCTGTTAGAACCAAGCTAACATTTCCAGTTGGTATCTGTTTATGGATACAAATAACATCACAATGGGCATCGTCTCACAGCTTGCGATGACTACATTAGGGCTCATTTTTGAGCAATGTACCGTTCGCAGATCGAAATGGAAGGATGATTGACCCCATCAGTGCTTTCCGTTGTATTTGATAGTCACGGAAATGGGACTGTCATTGATAACAAATCATAAACCTTGCTATTTTTCCTGCGCGACCTTCTTCGTAAGAGGCAGCATGTTCAAAAAACACAAACGGTGACAAAAGCACGCTGAAATACGGGTGACAGACTGGGAATTTTCCACGAAGTAGATATTCCTGCAACAGAAACTCTGTGCGAATCAATGATGAGTCAAATTTACACCAGACAGTCAATAGGAGTGAAGGAAAATCTGTAACTAAACATTAAAGTGAAGAAAACATGCTTTTTTCTTACTAAAATTGTTTCGTCCAGATGGGATGCCAATTCACTAGGAAGTAGGTTTGTTCTCAAAGTGATACAGCGATCTCTGGGACAGATGTCCTGGTGAAGTTTGCATTATCTGATTTTCACATTGTATTACGTTACTGAACGTCCAGTCCCTCCTGTGAGTGCATATTAACCCAGGTTACACTCGACTTCTCGTCAGAATATCTAAGGCTTAGATATGATATTCGGTGTGGTAACGACTGGCGTGATCCAGCAGTGGATACCCCAACTAAACCAACCATCAATCTACAAGAAGCTCAGAGGAAGAATAATTTCCAATGTCATGATTGCGTTCATCACTGTACGCGCTGCAGTAACGGGCGCGTACTGCCAAAACATCCATAAGCTCGGTGATTTTTTCCGTTTATAAACTTATGGGTAAACGCACTAAAGGTTCACCGGTTAATACGGCAGAATATGCGTACATCCCCCATGGAAACAATGACACATGGACTAAGGGGACTCGATGGGCGTATGTTTCCATGACGGGTAGCTAGAAGACATTGGTGCAATTGCAATGGGAAGTACTTTTGTAGAGGTTCACAAGTGGCGGGAGATAAGACTGCCTTTATAATGAGAGTACACTACGTATAGATGGTGTATTTGTTTCATTTGCCCGGGGGACTATCACTATGTACAAACGCTTCTAATCTGCTTCTGAGGTACAACGTCAGTTTTGACAGATGCTTCCGACCTCACCAACCGACCATGTGAGACAATGTCGACGAAAGCTACCAAATCGCTGCCACCTCTGGAGGCAGAATAGAACACGTTATGACTCTCCTGGGAGCTAAGTTCAATAAACCGAATTTTAGGTCTGAAAGATACCACAAGAAACAGTCACTTACTATTTGGGATCCTCGTCACTGTAGGCGGAGGAATTGGCGGTGGCTCCACAGGATGCCTCGGGATGGGTGGTGGGTACGCGGTAGGATTGACATTTCGCATGAAGTTACTAGATCCAAATTGATAATAGGGATTGATAGATGGGGGGAAAGCTCTCGGCTCCAGTGGAGGCAACTGTTGCGTTGGCGGCTGATACGTTGTCCTAAAGTACTGAAGATGCTGCTGGTTTTGGGCCATGATCTCCTGCTGCTGTAGCAAACGCTGATGCTGAGCCAAAGACATACCTAGTGCCTTTTCTTCCTCATATTCGCGCCATGCTTCCTGTCTTTCGGTTTCCGTTAGCCCTTCGTCTTCTCTATGTGCCAAAAGTGAGTCATGCTCGTGATAATTGACGATGAGATGGGGAAATTCAGATAACATGTCGGCCAATAAACGGTCTTTTGGCAGCTTAGGTGTGGGCCGCTTATCCGCTTCACTGGAAACCCAAATATCTGGGTCAAAAGAATACAAGGCGAGGAGATCTGCCATTGTGAAGTGTCGATCAATCTGTTGTTCATCGATGACACGAAGCGATAAGGATTGCTTGGTGACCTACAGAAGGATACGGGAAATCGTGACGTACTGATTACATGCTCCATAATGGAACATTCGGGATAAAAATGTGAATATATGTGCGGGAGACACGAGTGGCGCTAGAAAATGAAGAGTATGGGCACCCACAATGCTCCTCCGGGTAGCTTGCTTTTAAAAGAAATCCGTTTTTTAAGGATCAAAGTAAAGACATATGAGAACATGACATCAGTGTTCAAAACTAGTGGTTCGCTGCCGTAATGGTTGTACGTGGGCTGGGGTACTGCCATGGCACCAACGCCTAGACAGGAGGACGATTAGGGTCCTTGGTCTGGCTCAAAAGCCAGACCGCAAGGCAGCGATGTTTGGCGGGATCGTTCAGCTGTAACACCCTTCCGGTGTCTAGCTGCCATGCCACCCGGAGGAAGCACGAGGGCTGGGATACTGCCAGGTTGCCCAAGCCTAGACAGGGGAATTCGAGAGGCAGAGGTCGGGTTTGAACCACGGACCTTCCGGTCAGCAAATTCGCGCCCTAACCACTTGAGCCATCTCGTCCTGTTTGGCGGGAAATGTAAGTGCACTTCGATTTTTACAGAACAAGTTGCCATACATGTTCCAACCCCAAACCTGGATGATCGGGGGGCTGTGTTCGTCAGACCTCTAACCAGTGACCAATCTGATATGAGAGAATGTGAGTGTCGCGCGGACACCCCCCAGTGGGTCACAGAGGTACACTAACCGTCACATCACGGTAAGGTCCGGTTTCTTCGCCCGAAGCTCAGAGCAGCTTAACTAAAAATAAGATCAGGTTGAATGTTAGCAGAAAAAGCCTCGCTGCGTAAAGTACAGAAAGCAAACGGAGGCTGGGTAGGAACATCTCGAAGATTCACAAACACGACTACTGACAAACTGCAATATCGATATAAACAACAAGTGATAGCTATACTTCAGAAAAGCATATGGATGGCAACGTTGGCTTGCTGAAACCCTTTTATAATAATATGAAAAAAACTTATGATTCTACGGGCACTAAGCCTACTTCATAAGTTCGATCGTATCGAAAAAATCCAGCCTGTCATCCGTGACACCTTTTCAGCGAACGGTTGCCATGCGACCCAGATGGATGTACGGACGCAGAAGTATCACCAGGTTTTCTAGAATTAGACAGCAGCAATTGGAAAGTCAGGAATGGGTTCGATTCACAGACCACCCGGTCCGTGGCTTATGTTCATCTCAGGCCAAACGTTGACCTTAGGAAACATGCGATATAGTCCGTTGCAAGGCCTGGAATTTAGCATACCATCAGAGAACAAGCTCCGCTCAATTTCAGATCCCAAATCCTCATTGTTGTAGGAAACAGTTTTGATAATTATTTTGACCCCCACCTACTATATCCATTAACTTGGTGTGTAACCTAATTTCCGATTGCTTAAGTCTACGAGCTTCTAGCCTGAGAAAATTACAGGCGACTACTATTATCTTATCCGGGGATAAAACGGTTGTTTGAAACCAATACAGTATGTAAAAGGTGGGCAAATGAGTGAGGCTGACCGCCATCCTTGTGAACTGGTGAAAACTCGAAACCCATCCCTGGTGAGACTCAAATAAGTGAAATAACTGGCGACCAGTAGAGTATCAGAAGAAACTCGTAACGTAACTCCACAACCAGTACTAGGACAGACAACGCAAAGGCACTAAACATTAACCGGTGAGTGTTCGAAAACGGGGATATGGAGATTGCGAGACATGGAGACGGGAAACAACACGATAAGCCAACCTTGAAATCGAATGCAATGGCGCTTACTTGGCGATCGTATATCTTTTCCTCCATTGTGCCTTGGGCGATCAGGCGATAAATGTAGACGGGCTTCGTCTGTCCGAAACGATAGCAGCGAAAGATGGACTGAATGTCATGACTAGGGTTCCAACAAGCATCGAACAAAATCAGACGGTTAGCTGCGGTCAAATTGATTCCCAAACCACCCGCTCGCGTAGAGATGAGGAAGAGTCGTAGACGCGTGTTCGAAACGCGATTGAAACGGTGTTGCAAGTTCTTTCGGACCACGGCATTCATACTTCCATCCATTCGTTCGTAGTCATGCCCCCTAACCCATGTATTCACGTTAACATCTGAGAAATAGCGAGACAGATTCGGTCGTGGAGTAGTCTCTCCATCGGGTTCAACATCAGCCAAGTCACCCTAGAAGAAATAGGTCAAACAACATCAGGTTATGAAACGCGGACACAACTAGAATTCGAGAGTGTAGTGTAAGAAATGACGATAACGGCAATAAGGTATCTAAATCCACTGGGTGATTGGCCGGAACTAAGATGGAGAGCAGGGATGTGTCCGATTCTTCGGTTACTGAACCATCCGACGGTGGTGTACATGGGCATCTCTATTGATTCTTTACAGTGAGAATTTTAACACTAATCAATTTGAAACTAGATCCATGCTCAGAGGTTAATTGGTCCATGCGCTACACAATTACTACGGGATCTAGATCGAGATAAGTTAAACCTCAGATGTTTCCATATTTGGGTGTTGAGCGGTGCACCCTGGGATTACCAATACCAGCTATACCATTTTGGGAAGAGTCCAGATATTGTAAATCTATCAGTTCATGCTGACGAACCTCTATGAGTAGACTAGGTCTAAAGACGAACGCTTTTGAGGCCAAAAACAAGTGAACTATTTAAGGTGAATTACCTGGTGTACAAGCCATTGTCGGTGGACCTCTCCAAGAAACCGTTCAAGTAGGTCGAGTGAGAGAAGGCTCTGTGTGAAGACGATCACTTTGTCTCCAATATCGGTACATTTCTTGAGAATGTGAAACAATACCTCCAACTTTCCACCAACTTCCAAACACCAGTCGTACTCATCTTTGTACGGTTTGTACCACCAGGGATCTTTGGAATTTGCGCCATCTCCCAATGCTTGCTGCGTGTCTTCCGAGCTATCCAAACAGATGACATTGTCGTCAGCCTCAGAGTTGTTTTTATTCGATCGTGTGCGGCGCTTATGGGTGGTAGCTGATATCTCATCAGTCTTTAACTTCCCGGATCGGAAATCTGTGTCACTACAAGAACTTCTAGAGTTAAGTGTCTCTTCAGTCGTATCGGAGGCATCGGTGAGGTCAGTGGATTCTTCGTCATTATCTTCTAGTAAGATCTGGAATGAGTGAACGAGGACAAAGGAAATGAAACGAGGAAAGCGGAAGAATGATGAAAACCAGGAGCTCCTAAGACTAGCCATACAAGAAAGCTGGAATCCGGGCAGATGTCAAAATACCCTTAGTTTAATTGTTAACAGGAGATTCAAGTGAATCCCAGCTCAGGTTAAGAAAAATGTAGACAACAATAGAAAAACAGACATACCCGACGAGCCTCTCGGGTTTCATGACTTCGGAGGAGGAACGGATGTGTCCACACACGGTACAGCGTTTGTTGATCACGGAACAACGTTTGGCGAGTTTCTTCACCGCGGTAATTGGTGTTAAGGGGAAGACGATCAGCGCGCACTCTGAGGTAGGTTTGATAAAGTTCACGCTGAGCTTCGCTCAAACGGCACATAACCACATATTCATGGCGAGGAGGCAAATACTTCGTGAGTGCATTGTAGTCTTTGCGCTGTAAACAAATATCAGTAATAGAAGGGTGAAAAATGGTAGATGCCGCCAAATAATATGGGAAAAGAGTGGATAGATTCTACAGGTAAGGGAACAAAGAACAAGAACATGAACTTATAAAACTATAGAAATTCGTACTTTTGTAGTTAGTATGAATGATGCTATTCGCCTTCCAAGATGGGATCCACGTGATCCCCCGAGTCGTTGGCTGGAGACACTGAACGATATACCGGCTAACCGATGTGAGTGGCGTTCATGCTGTCAGTCTCAATTCAGAATGTGACTGACAGTTTGAGGTGTAGGCATCTCGAATGTTTGTTGTAGGCTAGCTCTGGGTACCCCTTCCTGTCCCATTTCTTACTTCTGTCCACTATAAGGCTTTATTCAAATAATATAATTATATATTTATATATATATATAATATAATATAATAATTGTACGGTGTTCTCATCTGGTGTTGCTGTCAACGATGACGACGTTGATGATAATAACGAGCCAAAAATCCGTCAAAAACATCAGAGTCAGGTGGGTGAACAAATCAAACCGGTCAACCGAGACGTTCCTTTCAGTGGACATCCGCAATGTGACCCATAGGAAGCGCAAGGCCTGAGATATTGACAGGACGTTTGAGCTTGAATGTTAAAAGAGAGTGTATTCGGACCATACATTTTTCGGTCAGGAGCCCATTCTTTCACAGTAAAACAGCTTCCTGGCACTTCAGCACCATTGACTTTACTGGAAAGACATAAACTCTATCGAAACGTAAAAATTCCCCTTTGGGTAGTCTGATCAGAAAGGAAAATCGCAATTCGCATGGGTGGGCAGCTGTCAGTCGAGCAGCCGGTCAT
The DNA here is from genome assembly GCA_004794785.1 of Opisthorchis felineus. NCBI lineage: Eukaryota > Metazoa > Platyhelminthes > Trematoda > Opisthorchiida > Opisthorchiidae > Opisthorchis > Opisthorchis felineus. The sequence goes on from SJOL01006442.1 coordinate 574,524, forward strand.
CTTCGGATGACCTGTCTGACTGAAGGATGAGTGGTTCTACATCCTGGGTGAGTACAGTTCAATCATACTGCTGGTCAGCCAATCGTGTCCGGATGGTGCAGTGTTCCACTATGAGTCTGAAGGTCGCGTACAAGCATTTCCCCAGAGAATCAAAACTGCCGATTTATAACTGACACTAGGGTTTTGAAGAAACGTTCAGTGCCGAATGCAGCAAATACTTAACAAAACGTGCAAAATCCATTTGAAACAGCTTTAAAAGTAACCCACTGCAAGACATTTGAATAAGACGAAGGTAACATCTGCGCTGACAACTACGCTGTTCTTATGCCCATATCAGAGATTACGGCAGCCAAGGGATATCGAATACCATAGACCAACCCGGGAGAAAATACCGGATTAATAGTACTCTTTCGTAAGTTGCGTACTGAGACTAAGACTACTGGGAAATGAAATGGTGCCACACATGGATACTTGACGAAGCATACCCTTCTTCCCAAACAGAAGTGAAGAGTAACGAGTCGGCTCACGCATGTGGCTGCTCTGTACTTGTGGTAGGCAAACTAACGACGGTAACACATCGTCGGAATGAGGTTGAAAGGCATTGAAAAGCATTTTTGAATAAAATGGCGGCAGAAATCCTCGGTTGATGTATCAGCTTGCTATTGCAGGCCTAATACAGTTGAAATCCACAGAAGCATAATAATGTGCCTCCAAACACGGCCGTTGAGCGCAACGAAATCAAGACCTAGGACTCGATCTCACGGACGAGCTCGCTGAGAACGACAAACAAAACGGTTGACGAGAAATACCTACGTGAAAACCCAGATAAATGAATTGAAAAGTTCTAGCTCTCCTATGGATAGATGATCGATTAAATTAGGTCAACGCACACAGTAAAAATATTTGGACTAGCATGGAGACAGTGTGATCAGTTCTGGAAAAAAAGACTCTAATGCTGTGTTGTACCTCACACGGTGAGCAAAATTAGTTTGGTTATTGGTCGCCGCTGCCGGTGGTGGCACGACATGCTCGTGCATGGCGTATATGAACCGATGGAGTTCCCCGACGTAGGAGACCGAACTATGACTCCATCCATCGAAAGTGTAGCGGCACCTCAAGAGATGCCACTCCAAGAAAGACCCCTTTTCCGAGAAACGCGTTTTATACACGATATGGTGTGCTTGGTACCCACCGGAAGGAGATAACCTCCCCTCAGAAAAGACCTCCTTTGGAGAGTAAATGCAGCTGAGTTCCTGAGGGATGCAGCATATGGGTTAAGTAGAGAATCTTATTCAGTACTTCAGTGTTGTTGGGAATCAACAACAGTGCACAGATCCCGAAAGAAGGTGTACTAGGATGAGGTAGTCAGCATGCGCACAAGAGTGGACGGAATCCACCTTCTGATGCAGGGAGAAAGATATTCGATGCAATCGGTTGATATAACCCTGAAGCGCTGAAGCCTAGTAAACTGGACAAATAAGAATACAGAAATTATCCAGACACGCAGTGACGAATAAAAACTGACTGACGTACTTGGACACAACCATCCAACATTTTGTAGAGCACATGAGCACGTCGTTTCATCAGCTTCACATCTCTCTCAGTTGAATTGGAATGTTGTCCGTTGCGTATCGGGTTGCCGAATCGATTATTGAATTCACGAGCGGTGCCGAGTAGGTTAGGCTTGACAAAGTTTACCATAGCATGGTCTTGAAAAGGACGATGGGAGATAGGGTAATTGAGTTCATTGCGAGAAACTTGTATGAACGAAGAACTGCAATTGTTTCCAGCTTATTTGTAAGGACCATGGAATGATTGTCTTACGGATCATCATTATCACTATCATTGACAGCAACATTGGTGCTTCACTGCCGTCTTACGGCTAATACCCTGAGAGCTGACCAAAAGGTAGTGTACTGGTCGCAAGACACCATATGAAAGGGAAAACTGGGCACATGTGGGTAAGCAGAGCTCAGCAAATTGGAACAAGACTGGAGATAAGAGCGTTCGCTCGCTATTGTCATTCAAATGAAAGAAAATTAAAGTTATGAGTCTCCTGAGGTCCCTCGAGTACGGTTAAGTTGTGAGTGATCGGTGTAGGTTTGGCGTTACCGGGTCAGATAAGAGTATTATGTTCATTGATGTTCGCTGCTGAGTGAAACCCTACTCAGACCCTGCAATATGGTCAGCTGCAAAGTGGCCGCGTTTGGACAACTCGGGTGACCAGAATAATCCAAAGTAAGCACGCTTCTAACAGGTGCTCTCCCGCAGTATGTCTTCTCTAGTGATTCAGCTGGGACCAAAAGGAGTCGTCTCGTGAGTAGATCTCACTAAATCTCTATAAACCACTTTACCTAATAATATGACATGCATAGTGCCCGTCTCCCCAGGAGAGCACAGTCTTTGGGCCGGACAAGATTTTGTTCTTCTTCAGGTGTGGTGGGGAGATACTGAAGATATGGAATACAAAAATGTACGTGGCAAAGAAAGCGGCTATAGATTAACAAATCGCGCACAAACTGGGTCAACATATAATCGAAGATTTAAACAGGTAGCTTACAAACCACTGGCTTGTGTGTAATGACCTAGAATTTTAAGGGGGAGGGACTATATTGACAGAGATGACATGCAGCGATTTGAATAGAAACCGCACTTCCGTTCAAACGTATATAAGAGAAAACTTGGTGCTATCAAATTACGACTAAGTTGCCAATTTGCTGCGATTTTTACTCAGGCGATACACTAGAGTAAGAAACATTTTGTACCTTGCCTTGAATCTTCTGTACGAGAAACAATGGAGCAAGGAACGGTTTCCGGGACTCCTACTGAGTGGTATGCGCCTTGAGATAAACAGAACCCCTCTTTAGCCGCTAAATAAGAACAATTGGCCATATCTTGACAGGTTATAATGGCCACTGCTACAGCATCCGTCTTACTTTCCTTGTCCTATGGGTGACTGATAGAAGGTTCTACCAAGCCGCTGAACGAATGCAGCATTTCGTTGTCCCCGACACAGTGCAGGAACAGTTGTGACGTTACTTTTAAATGCTGTTCACAGACAACCAATTAGGGTCATCGGTAAGATGGGCGTATACTGCTATATTTTAGCGACTATGTCAGGTGGGGTGACAGCCGGATACCAGTGATGTGTAATGGAGTAGGAATGAACGCTGGGCGTTTCTCCCGGTGCTTCACTAGGACATTCACCTAACTTACAGGAAAGGTGGAATACGAGAAGCATGTGTTTGTCACATATCATTCAGGTGGAAACGGCAATTTCAGAGAGGTGAAATCATCTCAGATCTAGCAGATGATCTGAAGAAGCAGGACTCGGTGAAACCAACACCAACGGCATGAGTGGAGCGCCCAAAAAATGCAACCTAACAGGGTTGGAAACCAAAACAGGTCTTAGCTGGCAATGGGGAGGAATCACTACCAACGCTGGTTTACATTGGCGATTATTCTATCTAGATTGCATGGAGGTCAAGTGAAACCTACATTCATTGAGATTGTTTTGCAGCGGAGTACCAGTCAGAACAACTCGCTTCAAGGTTCGAATCTGTGATACAGCCTTGGAAAGCCCGGACTTGTCGTTTTTCAGCAAATGGCCTTCATCACAAATCACAATATCGGGCCCAGGATCGACGAGAGCTTGTTTGACTGCCTCCCGAGTGGCCTTACTCCGCGTTGCCTTCCTCCCATTGACGAAATTCCGGAACATATCGTACCCTATAAGAAGCACTCCACCCTGAAACGGAAGGTTTGAAAGTTATTACACTGAGAGCTATGGTGGGCAGAACACATGCACGAGTCAGCGCAAACAAACAGACGGCAAACTCCAAAGAATAGGAAGACAAGGGCCTAAGCCAACGAGAGTACGTTTACAATCAGTATGGGACTGGTTCCCAAAGACCGATTTTGGAATAGTTGAGATGGGATCAATCAATCAGTTTAGGAAGCCCATGGCACCAAGCAAACCAATTTAAATATGTTCCGGTGTAATGCGGGACAAGTGACATTGTCAGTGGGTTGCCCAGATATGAAGATAGGGATCCTGCTAAAGAGAGAACACCCTGTGGAGCTAATCAGAGTAGGTCCTTCTCGGTGAGACCTCTATTAAACTGGATTGACAGGACCTTTATTTCCATCTAATATCCGAATAGCCTTTAAATCATAGTTAGGTTCTGAAGAAATCTCTTGCCTGTTTGCGTTTCACATTATTCCCCGTTTACTCCAGCCACTGGATACCAACAGGGACCAAAACTTTGTATTATGCAAAATCTCATTTAGAGACAGATGTGCAACCTATCGCATGGTCTCGGAGTTAATCTGCTGTTCTTTGGTATACACGGTCTCATCTTCCATTCATCTGTTTGATTGGTCGCACGCAGATTTTTCCGACACATAAATGGCATTACTTACAACATAATGTTAAACAGAAGTTCCTTTATACACCAAATTCGGTATCTCGGTCACTCGTCACGCCCCCTTACGTCGCAAACGAACGTAAGCGTACAGCAAGATAGGTGACTCTCTTGCATGTGAAGTGAGTAGTTAAAGCTAGGGGGAGCTATCACGAATAATCGACGCTTTGGTATTCTTTTTTGAGTTTGGATCACGGAAATAATCATGTAATAGACACAAAGAACCTACTCGATAACCGTTTTGAAGGGGAGATATTAGCTGACGCCTCATAGCAAGAGTTGCTTGCAATACGCCTATATATCGCACCTTATACTCACGTGGTATCGTCTAATCGGGGCGGAAAAATTTGCTCCACGATGGTCGGGGAGATTCGATGGTGCCTCCACCGTTATGTAGAACGTTGAATAGTACAACGCTATCGAACTATTGCGACCACCGTTTTAGTAGCTCCTCCGTCTTTAATGGTCTCCTAGAAAGGAACGCTGGTGTTGGGATAAGCAGCGCATTTAAATGCTTTAAAATGGCTAGTCGAGGTACCCTCAGTCACACTGAAGAACCGAACCGTGGTCTGTTTGGAATGACCGCCACCAACTTAAACGGGCAAATTTTGACTTCATCATGGTTAAAAAGTTCTTTGAATGGAACGCAGTTTTATATGTGCTTTGGAGTTCAGTGGCCAGCTATTACTGGAGCCAGGACTGTGTTGCCAAACTCATGTTTAGTCTGCGATGGCAATTTGAGTTGCACATGATCTACGCATGCGCGATCAGGAAACAAAGATCCTGTGGGTTGGTTCGCTCCGACAAGAATTGAAGCTTTTGCTGAATACTCCTACAAATTTAAACTCCTTGAACAGTGGACTGTATGTTACCTACTTTTTACTTTACGGCGACGCTGTCCTGGAGAACGACCAGCCGGTTTGAAGAATACCCCGATCCGCTGCCGCTCACGAAGCAGGAGTACCGAGCACTCATAGCGTTTCTGTTAGAATGCTTGATTCCGCAGACCACATGAGGAACCAGTAGTTCAATGTCATCCCCAGCCATTGAGCCAGATTCGCAACTGCCCTCCTGTACACCAGCGCCATTCTGGGCAGGGCAGTGACAACAGGGAGAGGTTAGAGTTTGCGGGGGACGTGTCCAAATTACTGTGGTCGGGTTAGCTGAATAAAGCTGGAAAGGGGTAGAATATAATCCCATCGTCCTCCGACATCGTCAATAGATATGATGTTGATCCAATATACTTTCATTATCATCATAGGCGCCAGTGGTTAAATCCTTCAAGTCTACGAAGATCACTGCCTCGGAGAGGCCAGGTATCAAAGATGTACATCAACACGGTTGGGACAACTGCACGATTGACTCGGAGCTTCGTTCGAAGGCTGTTTTCTAAATATCATCATACAAAGTCGTGACGTGTGAAGCCCTTCCTGGCGTTGCCGCTGCGTGTCGCGCTGGACAATTTGGGAGGATACTGGAATCCACCTTGTTTGTGAGCTGTCCGATGATGGTAGAGTGAGTGTCCATGTTTGTGGTAACAAAATTTGCATTTCAGCACTTATTTCAGGAGGAACGTGGTGGTCAAGGATATCAAGGAACGGGTACATTTTTGTGGCAGCTTTGCTCAGGAAGACGATAGCACCAGCGATATCGAAGTCCGTAACTCATGTATTAAGGTGCATTTGTAACCCCAGGGGGCCACTGAGGGTATGCTACCGATTGCGAATTTGAAAAACAGCAGAAAAACGGACGGCACCAGAGTACAAAGAAAAAACCGTTTTCTCATACCCGTAGACTTCGGTGCTGGATATTGTGCTTGGGTAGTAGGATCGAACGAGATGCAGCAACTTATCTGGTATGTCAGCAGCTTTAAAGACTCCCGATTGACATGGAAATCAGGGACACATCAATGGTTAAAGACATTGATAGGCACGACCCAGTCGCGCGCTCAATAACGCGGATGCATCCAAGCTGTTGCCTTCAGTGCATTGCTTCCTCCTCCAAACTCCCCAGTGGAAAATCCACTGACACCCCTGCATTCAAGCATAAGTTATATCAGCTACCTCCTCCATTGCGCAGCTACCCACCCCTATCTTTCTAGATCATTGGTGAACGAAAATGTGGCAGCTATAATCACCGTACAACATGTACACGTTTTTTACAGCTGGAGATGATGATGATGAAGATGACATGGGAGTCAATGCAGCAAGTGTTACTAAGTTGCTGGAACTTACAGTCGTTTTCCATACCATGGTGTGGCGTAACTATTTAGTGGGTACAAGCTCTCCCTGGACGTCAGCCTCCTTGATTGCATCCTGTATGAAACCGTCTTGCCTGTCAGAAGTGGCGCAGCAGTACTATGGCAAGGGTCTTGACAGTGATATCTATCAGGCTAACATTTGGTAGTTCTCACGTACCGTTCTGCCAACTTTTTTTGGGTACCAGGAGTGGTACAGAGATGTCCCAATTCACTGGAAACACTTCGGAAGAGTAGAACAGTTTGTGAAGAGGTTCGAAAGAATGGCTACGTAGATTTCTGCCACGATAAAATCTTCCCCTGAAAACTTTTTCATCCGTAAGCTGATTAGTTCCAATAAGCAACCTTGACTACGGACGCCCCAGGCAGTGGTGTACGTCATAGAGACTGTGTTGTCTGTGATGGATAGTTGATGACTGATGGAGTGACCAGGTAGTGAGTCGAGGTGTTCGGTCCAACCATTTAGCTTTCCCTTATAGTCCGTTACTAGTTCATCGTAGGCGTTTCGAAGATCATTTTGTTGAACTGAAGCACAACGGATCAAAAGGAGAAGTTTTGGCTGTCTTCGTACTCTTCTTTGAGCTCAACTATAAGGTCCTTTATGGTCTGACAACGTAAGCTGCGAAAACCAGAAGCGCTGGACATACGTATCTAGACCGCTGGCTGAGGTATGTGAAAGGGTATTTAGCGATGCAGATCCGAAAATTGACGCGGCGACCATTTGTACAGGTGTCTTTAGACGGGACCAGAACTCGTTGCTAGCTAGCAGGAAGATAGTAGTAACTTGGCGGGAAGCCGACTACTGGTGATCGTCTCGGAGAGTTGGAGACGCTTTTTGGGTTTCCAAAGTACATCAGGTTGATCCGTCCTACAGATCATCCCTTGTGACCAGCAGTAAGGTGACATTTAAACCTTGCAGGTACAATGATACGGTAAGAACCGCACTTACCCTCAGTTTCTGCCTTAAGACAGGACTTCGACTATTCAACGGACGATACTCATCGGCATGCCACCAGGATATAGTCTATTTGGGAAGCAGTTGGCTGTCGTTGGAATACCGAGTAAGTAGATACCTTCTCAGGTGTTGAAGACGTGCGTTAGATATCATGAGTTCATTGAAGGTGTGAAAGTTAGTCAGTTGATCATCGTTTTCGCGGGGTTGTCCCAAACCACGCCTCCAAAAGACAACGGGTGTCACCGTATTAACCACCAATTCCGGTCTTTCACCGAGCTATCCCACTAATCGTAGATCACCGTAGAAATCAGCTTTGATAGTGGGGCGTAGTCAGATGGGATAGTCGGATTTAGCTTTGAAACTAGCGATTCTGAACTATACTGTTCCCCAAGGGAGTGGAGAATGGTGGGTGCGGTTGTTAAGAGTAAGGGAGGGCAGTGTTGTCATTCGAGCCGCTACGGAACAGCCAGTAGGAATGTGTCACCCCTGGGGGGCTTTGAGGCAGCATGACCCGAAGTTAGCGATCCGCGTATCCGTAAGATAAACAACGTCAGCTTGGTAGCTGAAGAGGCTTCGTATAGTGAGACTGGCTTCCCATGTTAACAGAGTCTAGACATTCCAACGGCATATATGCGGTGTGTTCCTGGTATTGTAGAAAGAGAATTGACCCAGCGTGCGCATTTGTCATCAGAATGGCTGAGCCAGCGCCGGGTACGCTGCTAACCGGGAACACCGTGGCATGAACAACGGAGTAACGTGGAGATTTCTGTAAGAGCGACGGCACCTGCGCTCTTGTTCCGGGATGTGCCTCTAAATATTTCATAGCCATATGCAGACTGTAAGGCAATAGGTGTGAACAGAAAAGCTGTCAGAACTGCCGTTGTACCGAAGGTCGATCACAGCCGCCCACTCGTCGAGATTGAGGTGTTTTTGAGTTCGCTTCTCTTACTTATTCGCCTTCAATTGCAACCTCAGGACAGCAAGGTCCTTTGGCTTCCAATGACCATCACCCCAATTCGTTGGTGGAAAGTGCTGACCAGGAGTCCACATTACCCTCGTGCAGTGTGAGACGCATTTATAGCGGGGAGTGCCACACACCATATTGTGTTATCGTCATTAGACTCAGGTGACGTTTAGCCGATCTGGTTTTCAGCCGTACACAGCAGCCACGGTACTACTCAGTGGTGAAGTAATTTCAGTCACCATTTCCGTTAGTCAATACGAGTAATGCGCTAAAGAGATGGCCAATAGAACCAGCACTGGTGTCCAAACATTCTGGTACGCCACAGCTAGAGAGAAACCAACCACCATACCAAAGGGTGTCTGCGTGTCCTGATTTCTGAAGTAAGCTGGTTCCTGGTGGGGAGCAGTGAAGTAACAATTGTAAAAATTCCCGTCCCCTTTTTGCAGGGCGGGGTAGTATTGTGTCATTCAATACAATTAAGGTTGCGGTACGCAAACCAGGCGGTCTATTCTGGGTAGGTCTCTTTTCGGGAAGCCAAATAGAGGATTGCTATACAAAGCACTAGTTCAATTAGGAACCGCCTGACTTAAGAAGTGCGTAAACTTGATACTCACGGTGTGTGACAGTAAGAACGTGTTCACCTGTATCTGTCTTGGGAAAGGAGTTTGTTTGAAAGCATACACTACAGCTCAAATGAAAAGCCAGCATCACCGTAGCACACAGCTCAAGAAGAGCTGTGAAACAACATCGGTCAAAGATATGCAATCTTCACAATCCACGTCCAAACAGGGTTGTGGAAACACTGGGGAACAGGCGGCTGATGAAGTTCACAGTCTCAACTGCGAACAGTGACTTTCGTTAAAGAAATTCACAGCGCTCAAACTTTTCCACCCCTCCGACCTCAGTTGGGAAATGACGTATCCAAGTTTATTAACGGATATTTCTTGGAAAACAGTTGACAACGCGGGACTGGAATGAAACGACCCGTTTTAGAGAACTATTCCACTATTCCCCAGTTGTGCTTCGATTGACTAATCCCATTTGAAGGATCAATTCAACATAACTGTGGAACAGAACAATCATCGAACTATTTTTCCTAAAAGAACTTGCATGAATGTAGTCAATACGCATAAGTTATTGTGGAATCCGCAATATCTTCGGTTCACCTTGTGTCACGAAGGGCGAAAAGGAAAGATATAAACAGTACTGCAAGCAGGTCAACGCAGTTTGTAATGTGAAAGTATCGGCAGCTATCGAAATAGGAAATAGGAAAACTGTTGTCGGGCGGGCGGCATTGTTGTCTTACGGCCACTCCATGTAACCCAAACGTCGTTCACACGTTGAAATTAGCATACTCACCTTTCGGAACCAATGTTTGAGCACATCCACACGAAGTTTCTTGTCGGGTTTCGAGGCCAACTCGAAGATATCGATGGGTTCTTCCTCGGGCAACCAGTGCTCCCATTCATGCTTCCAGTTGAGCAACGTATTTACCGGGCAAATGATCAAGCAGCTCTTAAGCTTCAGCACGTCAACATGGGAGAACAACGTGTGAATAAAGGCTATTATGGACAAGGACTTTCCCAGACCCATACAGTGAGCTAGTATGGCTCCACCGGAATACTCATTGGGTGATTTCTGTTGACGTTCCACGGATTCAATTACGCAGTCCCACAAAAAGCGAACCGCTGTATAAGAGGAAAGGGAGGAGGAGGGCAAATACCATTTAGCGGTTTCAAAGGCTCGAGGAAATTTGTGATGCAGTCTACAAGTAGTCAAACCTGATTCATCCGACTAGTTTCCCCGGACAAACGGCCTACAAAACCTCATCTGCCCATTGGTAGTGCCCTTTATGTGCGTCGTTTACTATTGGGTTTTCGCAGGTTTTACAAGAACTCGAGGTAACTCAGTGGTTAAGGCGTAGGCTCACTGACCAGAAGGTCCGTGGTTCGAACCCAGTCTCTGCATCTCGGCTGCTCCCGTCTAGACTTGGGTAACTTGGAAGTATTTCAGCCCTCGTGCTTCTTTCGGGTGGCAAAGCAGCTAGGCACAGAAAGGGTATTACGGCTGAGCGATTAATTAATTGAATTAAAATTTCATAGGTCCATGTTTGGAATGGGTACGTCGGCTTATTCCTTAAAAGCATACTTATATTATTCTGACTCACCTTGCTTAGGGAAATGTTTCACTCGAAGTGAAGTGGTAATACGTAAAACTGCTGTTGGTAATACAAGAAACGATTAACGTGTAGTCTCAGATGCGGTCTGTAAAGGAATTCTCACGATAGTAATAACGCTCGTTTCATGTCGATTTATTTGTGCCCTCTGTTTCACAGTGAGGGCAGAGACAGAGAGCGCTGGTTTTGTTGGGGTCATGAAGTAACTAAACAGCCCAAGCATCAAAGTACCAGCTAATGGCATACTACGAACTGTGTCACAAGATCGTCTCACAGTCTGACGAGTGAGATGAACATAATGACAACAAAGGTGAGTGGAGTTTCCCAGGTTCGTCCACATAGAGGTTAAGCCCAATTTTCGATTCGGCGAGGAGCTACTCAAGTTATTTCACCAAAATCGGTGCTTGCAAGAGATAGAATATGCGTGTACATACAACGGGTTGAGACGGCTATTTTGGTCGGAATCATGATAAGTAACAAAAGATCGATATCTGATTGGAATTTACGTGGGAGAACAAAATGTTAATATTAACTAGGCTGAGTAACCCTCAAAACTAAGAAGCCCCGCAGGGGTGGGGATGGACTAGGAATTCACACGGACACAAACTATTGGTGCTAGTTAATGGGCGTGACTTATTCCAAGTGAACAAGATATAAGCGAATAAGATAGCCAAGTACGAGGTTGAAAGACGCAAATGGTACTCTAGTGCATCCAGCTGGGACAGTAAACGCTCTGTGTAGCAGTATTCTTGTCTGAGAAAGTGGGCTGGCATCTTTTTACTAGCTTTCCTGCCACACAAAACTACGCCGATTGCCTCCCCACACAAAATAGATAATGCTACGTCGGGTTTGAGCTGAACAACGTGTGTACCTAGCTGAGTGGCCTTTACGCGGTATAACCTTAAGGAAACAAGACCAAAAGGTGAAAAAGGGACAATTCTAAAATCGCCTATATTTAAAACTGACAGTCTACGATTCTCATATCATTTGCGACAGCTGGAACCCAATATATGACATGTACCCAAGGCACACACATCTCGTTAGCTATTGCTCATTTTGATCCGCACAGCGGTGATCACATAAATTATCTTCTAGCACAGTTGTGCTCCTAGCATTCTAGAAAGTCCTGTGTTCAGGCGGGTCATTAAAATAGCACCTACCTGAATAACCGAGTGCACACGACACTCTGGTTTGGGTATATATGAGAACGTTGCTCGCAGTCGGATAATGACAGCAGGCTGCCTAACGTCATATTCCAAAAGCAGAATAGACAGGCAACCTAAAGATAGGTGTCACCAGCTTTTGAGATGGAACATAACCATGCAACATGAGCTGAGGGTTCGTCGTAAAACTTGTTATGTTCTCATAAGGAGCACAATGGACCCCGTCGGTAGCCTACAATGCATGCAGCTAGGTACCAAAGTTAGGTAACCTGCTCTGTAGAGGACAGTTGTTTATTTGTGGGTGTTTGCTGGATTTGTGGAATTCACGTTCACGTCACTCTCGTCTGAACAGTCATTCTCCTACCCTGGTTAAATTATCCCGGTGAGTCCATACCAAAGGGTGGAGGCACAGGACTCGAGTTTCATTCTTCTAAGGGTTCATTAGCAGTGCATATCCTAGGCAGGACCGGGGTTTCAACTCCGGACATCTGGCATGCGAAGCAAGCGTGTTAGCGCTACTCCACAAACGCACGCTGGACGCATCTGAATTTTCGCTTAGTTTACTTCATTTACATCACGCGCCTGAGTACCTATGACTTAGCTAAATCTTTGAGCTTGTCACAAAGAACTAGAATCAAGCTAATCCACATCGATGGTGTTACGGAAGAGGGTGTCTCGCAGAAAACGAAATAGGCAGATGAACAAACAGGCAAACCGGCAACTGAAACCAGAGGCTTGAAGTGGCGGACCACATAATTCCCGGACGACAGCGAGAGCTGTCTACCATCACGGCATATCGCTACGACAGGCCATATCAGATGCATCACGTAGACACGAACACTTAGGACTCACCCTCGACTTGATGGGGTTTCAAATGCTTCAAAATATCGGAATGCACACGAATCACGGTGGCCGAGGACGAGGAGGATTCGTCCGTCGGCTTTTCCAAGATAAGTTTCTTCGTCACCACATCGATACCATCACCCTCCTGGATAACCCAATCATTATACTGCGCAGAGGGAACAAAAAACGGGAGCGATGCACGGGAACAGGTAACAATGGTACACGAGTGAGAGTATGTAAAAACAATTTGCAAAACGGAGCTCATAAGTGCATTTAAGCTTATGAAACTAAGATTTAAAATTATGAATCCAAGAAGTAACATCAAACTTAGAAACGAATGGGGCAAGTAAATACAATTGGGAAGCATGGAAACTGCGGTTAAATCACTGGTAAAATGGGCACCTTTGAGAGAGACTCAAACCTGTCACGACATACCATTTTCTGCCTATCCCCAATCCGGCGACGGCGTTCTCGCTCCTCTGCCTCAGCAGTTTTGGTTGATTGAGATAGATGAGACTTTGTGTAGATCTTCCGTATTTTCCTCCTACCTTTCCGCTCGGCATCGCTGTCGTCGGAGTCTGGTGCTGACGTTACTTTTACTTCCACTACGCTCGCGTCGGACACTTGCTCGTCAGCGCTTTCTCCATCAGATTGGCGCTTGAGGCGCGAACGCCTTGGACCAGTTGGTTTTTTGCCAGATTTATCGTGATACTTTCTACGCAGGCCTTCGTCGGATGAACTAACTTCGTTAGGCTTAGCAGCCAACTTCCGCGGAGCTTTGCGGGGCTTGATACTTTCGCCGCTGCTGCTGTCCGAATCCCCACTGTCCAGAGCGGATATTTTCTTGAACTTTCCGTTTGTCCGTCGAAACTGTCGTTTGCTGGTATCGAAAAATTGCTTGTCGGAAGATGAGGATGAAAAAGGCTCCGAATCAGAATCATCGCTGGAGAACCACCTATCAGGATTTGTGTCAGTAGTTTTAGTACGCTGACGGGGTTTGGCACACGTTGCCTTATCATCCCCCTTTTCGGATCCGGCAGGTGTTTCTTCTTTGTCCGACTGTATCGACTGCTCAGAATTTTTCGACCTTGACGAATGCAATGCAAACAATCATGGAATTGAAATTCATAAGTGGCCTATTCGTATCGGTAAAAACATGTTTGGTGTGAAAAACGCAAACACCAACTCAAGGGGGAAGTTCTAGGAAGGTCACTAATGGATAGACGTGAGTTAGAATGTGAATGGTAACCTAACCTAGGCAGATTACAAAAGTGGGACCTTCAAAAAATAAGGCCTTTAATTTGATGTAGATTGAAAAAAATTCAGTACTCTACCTGAGGTAACCTGGTCAAACTTTTGAATTTTCCCAAAGGGATTTACGCAGGACCCATTTGGTGAAAAATTCAACCATTTCAGTCACCCTTTTATGTTGGTCACATTCAAAAGTATGCCCCAGTCCGAAAGATATTGCATCACTTGGAAGAGACCAGCCGCTTTGTAGTCCCGTCGGATGCAAAATCCCTTCGCACTGAGTAGGTGCCAATGTATCATTATCCGGTGGAGTTGGAACCAACTCACTGCCGATGTGTTGACAATCGCTTATTGTGTCGTGGCGACCCAGCATAACACTCACTTCAATAATCACCCCATCAGCCATTATCTGATCAACTTAAGTATGTCAGACACCCCAAATGCGCTGACATCTATTGATACGTCGCGACTTGACGACCTACGGGTCAGCATTTTCTGGCGTCCACCTAGTAACAAGATTTGTGCACCAAGGGCCGCATATTGAAGTGTTACCAATAAATCCTAATGTTCACAAACCCAGCAGGTTTTTCACAAGAGGTTGGGCGTTGGCTCCATAGCCAAAACCTGAGGTACGAGTATTTGCTTGACGGTAGCATCTACAGGGTTTCAGTCGTGAAAAAATAGTAGAACCGAGATTTACTCGCTCTGAGAGAGGTTACTCGAATATATGAAGCTGCTTATATGGTTAATTTACATTTTCCGAAAGTGAGAACACGTACAGACACATGATGTGGCCTTACCTGTCTGACAAGATGAAATCGGCTAACTGAAACTGCTGCAACAGTAGACAGTGGTGAGAGTGATTATAGCACAGACAAAATCTTGTCTTTCAATATCTGAAAAGCATTTCCGAAATTACACTTGATATTGGTAGCTAATGTGTTCTGCAGAAGTATATGGTAGCCAGGACCGCAACAAGCAAACAACGCCTTGAAAATGAATGCGCCAGCTAAAAAAACTGATGGTAACGCTAAAACTACCGATGATAATAATAATAATGACAATATTGATGGTAATAAATCAGGTCAGTTATCTATAATGCCCTTTTGCATTATGTTTCTGAGGCAGTTTCCAAAAAAACAAGGACACCATCAACAACGGTTAATATAGATAAAAAGGACGTACGAAGATTTTTCAGATTTATCCATACTAGACAAGGGTTGCATTAGCTGACGGAGCGCACCAGTATATCTCGACGCAGTTGCTGGCTTGGAGCTCTTTTGCATGGTTTTGAGTCCACTCACATTTTCCTGGTCTTCCTCTAAAGCCTCCTCCGTCTCAGCCGAACCCTCAATTTCCGAATCTTCATTTTTATCTTGTTCGTCTTCGTCATCGGAACTGCTTTGCAGTAAACGAGCACGATAGTTCATATCTGATCGATAATCTGATTCGGCCTGATCCAGAAGAGCAGATCGGAGTTCCTGTTGGTCCACAGGTGTTTCATCGGCCGGTATCAAGTCTTTGATTGAAGAAGCCTCCCCATCAGACACCTCATCTTGAAGTTCTTCTTCGATCGACCAATCATCACCCGCGGTTTCAAGAGTGCGCTTTCGTTTTCTTTTGGCTAATTTTCGTGGCCTATGGGTTTCAGTATTCTAAAAGCCAGAGAAAAAACAATGGATCAAACAGAAAAAACGTTCGGGTCGAGAGTGAGAGAAGGATTGTGAATCCGGTAGCGAAGCACTGACAACGTGGTTATGATTCACAACTAGTGAGAGTAACACAGAGGTGTTGGTGACAATGTGGAGGCAAATTACATTCACATGGAGTTGCTAGCAGAAGAATGTTTAGTCATTGAACGCTACGTACAGCTTATGGTTCCTACACATTCAGGAATATATAGATTTGGTCAAATAGTAAATTCCAGGGCCGGTAAAAGGGGAAGTGGAAACATACTACTGACGGCCTGTGAAGAATACACCACATTATCTCAGTGCCGGTTGCGCATCTGACGCATTCCCACGTCTTTCGTGTATATGGTCCAAATGAGCAACTTTTGACTTTCATGGTACTAAAATTCGTTACCGGAACGGTTTCTAATATCCGCGAGCTCTCTGCTCACATCGGTGCAAAGGCATACATGGGACGTGCATAGGACAGAGCTTCAGCATGTGTTTTCAGGTAGATCAGGTACCAGAGTCGCCTACTGGGGGTTGAAATGCCAGGGTATACACGACAGGTCACCAATACTGACTTCCAAGATGTCATCCCACTGCTCGAAGATTCCGCGCCGTGACTCGCGTGTTCCTAAATCGTGAGTGAGTGGGTCGAAATTAACAAATTCTGAATGTTTTGGTGATTTATTCGGCGGTCCACTAGATGGAAGTAAATTGACCCACGGGCAGAGTCAGTCTCCTCCGAAGGAGTACCACGGCTTTCCACTAGAGATGCCAGGTTCTGCACCACAAAATGTTCAAGCGATAAAAAACATTAAACAAAACGTTGACAAATGTTTACAGTGGTTGTAGGTGGAGACAGTAATAGAAATGAAAGCGATATATGAAAGCATGGGCAACTCACCGTAGATTCATTGCTCTCTATGGTAAGTGGATGGAGAATGGAATGACATTAGAAATACTGAGGTGCGGGAACCAGCGGATAAGATAAAAGGTCCGGTAATGCAGTGAGGAGACTTTCATGTTTCAAATCTGGATTTCATCGTGTAAATGAAATCAACGTAAGCGCAAAAGCCCAGAAGCAGGTTCGAATTGTTGCGAAGATTTGCGGGACAGTTACTGTCCATGATTCCCAAAGAGAGAGAAACGGCTTTTTACAATAGACTGAGTTCATTTGAAGGATGGAATGGACCCATATAACCACACGGTCTCTTTGCAACCTAGAGACTCTCCTCATAAAGGAGAAATCTAACAGGCCACATTGATCCTCTATCTGAGCCGACAGTTCGGGTTAACATGAGATCGCGCGACGTAAACCGCGTGAATCCTATATCCTACAGTGTCATATAGGAATCAAAGATACTCTGACTCGTATTCGGAAGTTGGCTGGTTTGAAGTCTTCTAGAGACTAGCGCGATGTGCATGGTTTCTGACTTCCAACACGGCCGGAACAACTGTGCAAGGTTCTCTGTTTTGAAAGTATTTCGACTTATAGATATAATCTACATTAGAAGACTTGCAAGTGCCAACAGAATAGTAGAATGTCCTTGACAGATTAAAGTGGTCCTTTCCAAAAGCTGACATCAATGATAAGGAGTGAAATTGGATGCATTCCGGGGTGGCGTAAGAGAAAACGGGATCGGAGCATCGGTTCGCTTATTGGAGGGAGCTCAAGTTTCAAAGGTACGCTATTAAGAGGGTTCAATGGATAAGCTTGGGTACATTTTCGAGAAAACGGAGGTCCGGAATACCTGAAAATCACACTTCGGGTCAAAATGGTGGAACTACGATGGAATCTGACAGCCAGTAGGCCAAAGTGCAATGGAAGGATTAGGAGTTAACGCAGGCGATATTGTAATTATACAGACGAACGTGAAGTGCTAAACGCAGGTGTGATGTGAAGCCGTGCCAAACCATGTTAGTCAATATCAGTCACAATGAGTGGATGACATCCCTTGACTTGAAAGAGGGTTTGTTGACTGGCCCCACGAAGCTGATGTTCCAACAACCGTTTACCATGCTTCTCAGAAATATCAGTGATGAGAAAACTGCCAAATTTGCTGGCTATGAAATTGGACGCGGATGGCGGAAATGACAAAAATACGGCCCAGATATGGGGTTGCGATCGTTGACAAACTGAATGCATCCCAATAGACAGTGAAGACAACAGGGTAGTCAGATCTGACTGTAAACCAAAACGAGAGATCCCGGATGTTTCTTATTCAGTCTGAAAAAAGTGCTCATTGAGTCAGGAGGGTTGTTATACCCAACGTATTTGCCACTAGGGTATTCCCGTCGTCCATACTCTGAACGAACCGTGGCCCCAACGAGCAGAAATATGACAGAAAAAATCTATTAACCGTACAAACCTGATCCATTCCTGTCACCCGATTTTGCAACTGGACGTTTGGTAAGGTTTGCGCAAGCTCTTTCAAGGGCCAAGACACTAGCATCTAGGTCGGCGATTTCGGCATCAGAACCAGCTTCAGAGGACGACACATTCTGAAGGGGATGAGGGAGAAAATTGCAAACATCGGAACAGTTTTATCATACTGTTGATGTAAGGTAAGGGTTATAATGGGCGGTATCATCGGTCTCATAAGTTCATCAGACCACCACTGATAATGAACTCTTCCAATAAATCTGGTACTACGAAATACAGACTGACTTGCACTAATCAGACAGCTTCAGCTATGAAAAGAATCTATTCTGTATATAAAAATGAGCTGTCTGACGGGGCATCACGTCTAAATATTGAGCTTGCTGGCTGATCTGCGTTGCACCTTGCTCTTTGGCCTCCAACTGAGGCATAGTAAGGTTTGAACGGTTCAGCCCTAAACGGTCGCTTCAGAGGCTGGGTGTTGCGGGTGTAAGTGTAATTTGGTGCCCGTTTTTGAACTGGAATGCATTATGGCACAGCGTTTACACAATTATAGAAAAGACAGCTAAGTTAGCAGAGTGGGGACAAAACTGCCTTCGCTGCACCCATCGTTGACCTGTTCATTGGCAGACATTTTACAAAACCTTTGTCAACAGTGCAGGGGATATCATCAGTGCGCAGTTGCTTTGGTAGGTCTTTCTTATTTGCTTGTGATTGCAGCTCTTAGAAAGTATCTGTCACTTGGTGTGACTAATGAAAATAACTAATTAATAATAATAATGATAAATGATAACGAGCTCGAGATGAAACGATGTGAATGGCCAAGAGACAGCGTTCTTGTAGGTTCGTTAGCGATTCGTGGTCCGTATACCTTGCATTCGATTGGTACATCAGATGAATTCTTTACTTGTCTTAATTGGTCACTTCAGAATTCGAATTATCATGTGGTGTGGGTTCCTTAAAGTTGAATGCCCATTCCAATACATTTTTGTTCTGTTTTTTTGTTGGATCCGTTCCGCATTTGAATTGTGTCGTGGTCTGGTGTTCCCTAGTTCGTGTTATTGGTTGTGCGTTCCTGTTTTTTTTTCTACACACTGCTTGTTTGATCGGTAAATCAAATGTGTCTAAGGGTTTTCCATTTTTTCTTCGACTCGGCCCTTTGATTTGCTGGTTGCATTTATAATCCATGTCCGAGAGCTCAAGAGAGCTCGGTGGTTAGGGCACGAAACTAGTGACTGGAAAGTCCGTAGTTCGAACACAGTCCTGACATTTCGATTACCGACGTAAAGCTGCCACCTTGACGTGGTGGTCGGGCTTGAGTGTTGCAATGATCCCGCGGGCTATACTGGCTGGAACTTCGCTCCACAAGGTGTAACCACGGCAGAAAAGCCAAACAGGAGCAGTCAAACCAAGAGCAGCGAGACTTCGTACTACGAGTAATCGTGCTACAAGGCGGCATGGAGGTCATGTCGTACTGTCCTGTGCGATAGGATGTGAAGGTAATAAGGTGTTTCCCCCAGGCGACGAGCATATCCATATTCGGGGAAGCAACCATGCTGCCTTCACCCGAGAAAGGACGGGTTAGAAAAGGTTGGCCCTAAAAACCGCACACTCCGATCGCCCAACAGTTGACGGTGATCGCCGGCGCATTATTCAATACAGTCGAAGTAATTTTAAAACCAAAGAGTTCGGAACTGATCAAAAGGCACCTGCTGAACGCAGCCACATCAGGAGTGAGACAATAATGCCTTACTCCCTGTGTCCCCGGGTTAGGCCAACACCTTGCAGCCGAACAGGTCAGACTCTTTAGTAACCTGCTCCGGGAAGGGTCCCCACGGAAAACTCTAATGCCAACTGCCTCACGGAGTCAGACTTTTGAGTCCCCGAACAAAACCCTACATCCTCCCACGGTCTTGTGGGCCAGACTTTTGAGTCAAAGGTTCAGGGTGGGGTACCTCAACCAAACCCCCTTCCTCGGCCTGGACAACCGCGAAGTATTATTTGCCTGCACAATTCTGTGTCCACCAATGTTCCCCAAACCCTTTCTCACCTCACAAGCACACGTTGCTGGGTCAATTGACTGCCAGTTATCTGACGGATGGGCCTCATCGTCCCAGCTGCCTATTGACAATGAACGAAATAACGCCTTGCTAATTCCACGAAATCCTTTCTACATAGGAGCTTTTAACGTCCGTACTCTATGTCAAGTTGGTAAACAGGCAATGCTTGATGAAACCTTATACTGATGTATGCTGTGTCTCCGAAAGACGCATACAAGACCCAAGCGTCGTTATGCATCTCAGAACGCCAAGGATGAGCTCAGCTCTTTCACATTTCTCCCTCACTGTGTCCGATGACCCAGAAGCGATGACTCGTGGAATAAATGGCGTGGGAGTTGCATTCAGTCCCAGAGCTGAACGCGCTTTGCTGAATTGGATCCCAGTGAACAGTCGTCTTTGCGCCGTCCGGTTATCCAGTTCAAGCAAGCTCACTGCCTCTCGGCATAAAAAGCGGTGCCTGTTTGTAGTGTCGGCTTATGCCCCGACGGACTGCAGTTCTGATACTGAGAAGGATACTTTCTATCGAGAGCTATCCGGCTCATTTGTCAAACAAGAAGCACTGACAGTATGACCTTTGAGGGGGGATATGGTGGATAATAAATTAGATAATCGTCCATTTATAGCACCCTTTCGGTGCCTAGCTGCCATGCCACCTGTAGGAAGTACGAGGGTCGGGATACTGCCAGGTTGTCCAAGCCTAGATAGGAGAAGTCGAGATGTATAGGTCAGATTCAAACCACGGACCTTGCGGTCAGTAAATTCGGGCTATAAGCACTGAGCCATCTCGTCCCCCGATAAGAATGCCCAAAATGGTCGTCAGGGCTCCTTGGAATAACATTTGGGCGGTCGATTCGGAGTCGGTGGTCGTCGCACAGACAACGGACAGCGACTCTTACAGTGGTGTGCTGATCATCAACTGTTGATGGCTAGTACGAACTTTCAGTATAAACGTTAGCATCACACAACATGGCGGCCACCAAGTGCAAATCAACCGTGGACCCAGTTGCATCATGTAGCCATCAGCCACCAGAGCACACAACTTGATTACAGTCACGCCATGGTGCGTGCATGCTAATCCACCATTTTCGAAGAACTATGGTAACTCAACAGTATCTAGCTAGCTCAACAACTCTCTACGGTAAACCAATACTGCACTGGTAGAGAGTAGTAGGATGAAGCATGGCGAAATGTGAAAGGAGCTATGTTAGTGGCGTTCAGTGCTGTCTGTCCGACCTCTCCGATTCGACCACAAGACCACTGGATGTCGTCGAGATCACTAGTCCTGATTGATGCCAGGAAATCCATACCAGCAGGCAACGAGTACGACGGCGCACTCATCCCTCAAACGACAAATAGTGAAGGGTGGACATCGAAAGCTCGGGAGATGGAGAAGGCTTTTGCTACCGGAAAAAGCCGTACACTATATCAAATGATACGATCGACTGGCCATAGGGAAGCAACGCCCAGCGAAACGATAATTGATTAAGATGGCTCATTAATTCACCAGCAAAAACACAGACTGGAAAGATGTGCCGAACACTTTGAAGAACAGTTTAGGTGGCTTTTTGCAAAACAGCCTCTGGAGATATTGTATAGGGGCGAATGGAATGTAGACCACAATCGTCTGTCAGAAGAGGAAATAAAGTATAAAATACCCGTACTGGAACGTGAGAAGCCGCCAGGATCGGACAATATGTATCCAACTTTCTTCAAACAAGGCAAGTAATCCATGGTGACTCATCTGATACAACTAACTGATGCGATATTGAGTAAAGAGAAAGTGCTTGAACAATGGGGCACGTCAACAGTGATTCCTGTCTTCAAGAAGTGCACGCGGATACTAAGCGAAAGCCACCGTGACATTACACTGGTAGCTGTGGCGCCAAAGGTGTTCTCTGGTCTCACTCTTTGTTGGGGATATCAATATCCCCAAAAACTCTATCTTTATGTGTGCTAACGAACTTCCGGCATTCTTCAAGGTCTCACTAAGGATATATGTATTCAGTGTCACTTTTCTGTATATCGCCTGTTGTTCGGAGCATTAAAGTTGTGTCCAAGGTTTCGTCTTCTTACTATTCCGCTGTACTGGGAGTCGGGATCAGGCAACATAGCTGGGGATAGAATATCGTCACAGTCCGCTCATATTATCGTTTGCTCGCTGCGTTATCGAAACATAACACTCTTCGAATGTTGACTAAACATTGAGGCAGGCCCGTGAAAACTAAGCAGGGTTCCGTCGTACAAGAGGGCGCACCGACCACATTTTCATCCTCCGTCAGATTCTGGAACAGCGACACTGCCTCCAGTAATCAACAACGGTTACCTTCCTTGACCTGAAAGCTTCCTTTGACTCTGTGGACCGTCAGACACTATGGCAGTGTCTGTGCAGCCAAGGTGTAAACCATAAATCCTCGACACTCTTTAGGACACTATACGTCGATTCCTGCGGGCACGTGAAGGTCTACTATAAGCTGTCCCCTGAGTTCACTAAGTGAAGTAATATAAGGCAAGGCTGTCCACTTTCACCCTTCCTCATCAACTTCATTAATGATATGATCATGGAAGACTCACTATCAGACTCTAATGCCTGTGGGGTCGAAGTGCTCCCGGGGCGTCCGCTCATAGATATCGAGTACGCAGACGACATAGCTCTTCTTGGATCTAACCCCGTGGTAATTCAAACAATATTAAATAATCTAAATAATTCTGCCTCGCGGTTTGGCATGCGCTTCACGACTGCAAAGTGTAGCGTGCTGATCCAAGACCGGATGGGATAGAACCCCAACCTCATGCTTTTGGATAAGCCGATTGAGGTAATGGATAAATTTGTCTACCTGGGTAGTTGTATAAATCCCGGTGGTCTGGTCAAAGACGATGTTTCCATCCGGATTGGGCAGGCTAGAGCAGCTTTTGTGAACCTGCATCCCCTGTGTCGTAGACGTGACACCAGCTTATCCGTCAAGGGTCGGGTTTACAGTGCCGCTCTGTATTGTTATGTGGGTCAGAAACCTGGCCGCTGCGCGCTGATGAAATAACTTCACTGTTTGAACACTGATATCCTCAGAGCATTGCCTGAGTCTGGTAGGAACACCGTATCAGTAATGCTGAAGTACGTCGAATGGTTTTCGGTAGAAATAACTCGCCCACTTGCGTTGGCTTGGTCAGGTACCTCGTATGCCAGTTGGCAATCTTCCGCAAAGAGCCCTTTTTCCACAACCACAGGAAGAGTGGGAGCGAGCCAGGGGAGGCCGATCAATGAATTAGCAGAGAAGTATGAAAGCAATTACCAGCACACTCAGCTGCGCTGGTACCTTACGTCTCGCTGGATGGGGACTCCCAGGCAGGACACATCAATGGTTAGAGACATTGACAGACATGGCTCATTCGTTCGCCGAATGACGCGCACGCGTCAAACCTTTTGGCTTCAGTGCACAGCTTCCCCTACTTATCTCCTCAATGAGGTCCACTGACAGCACTGTATTGATGCATCAATTGTATTTATTACCGCCTCTAATGCGTAGTTATCTGCCCACGCCCCAAGTCACCGGTGAACGAAACTGTGGCATCCGTAACCATTGCAAGCTGTTTTAAAGCTGCGGATGATGATGAAAATGATGACTTTTTGACTGCTGGCCAACCCGGCAGTAACTGAGTCTTCATGCTTTGCCTGAGGTGCATGACAGCTATGAATCGAAAGAATGGTAGAAAGCTTCCTTCTCGTTAGTCCAGTGTAGTGTCCAGTGTAGTGGTCTTCATTATGGGAGCTAATTTTCCTTTGGGTTTGACACTACTCATCAAAAAAATGTTGTCAGTTTCATTGGCTACCGTTGCACAATGGTGTTGTGAAAATCTTGCAGCCATTTCAGGAATTTTCTTGGTGTAGGAAAGTGCGATTTGTTTGCTTTTACATTGTGTTGTTCAGACAGACGTGTTTGACCTTCTTGCAGACCTAAAAATGAAATTTCCCAGGAATTTGTCTCATTGAGAGACCATATGGATTTCTATTCCTCAGTGCTGGAGTCCATTGTGTGTTTTAGTCCGGCTGAACAACGTCCAGATGCAGCTTTGCTTGTGACAGTTTGAATGGACGCTGTGGTAGCCCAGAATTTGTTCTTTATGCGCCACCTTTTTGTAGACATCGGTTTGTAGTTGCCCATTTGCTAGTCTGATGATACGGATGCCCAGAAGGCCAGTTTTCTGCCATTTTTTCTTCGTTGCGAATTGGAGACCAGAAGAAACAATTGCCAACTGGTTTGTTCGACATTGTTCATTTCTTTCGACGACGATGAAAGTAGCGAGCACACAGCTAATCCATACTTTAGGATTTCTATCGGGCAGTAGAATTCGCTTGCGCATTGCAATTTCTCCGATAAATCCTGAGACGGAGGAATCGTTCAGCTTTCGGTGCCTAACTGCCATGCCACCCGAAGGAAGCACGAGGGCTGGGATACTGCCAGGCTGCCCAAGTCTAGACAGGGGAAGTCGAGATGCAGAGGTCGGTGAGACGGAGGATCCCATTGGTAATCCTTGTAGTCATTTGTATTATACTTCGCTGAGAGTAAATGAGAATAAATTGAGATTTGCGCACAGGTCAACAGCCAACCAATAAATGCACCCGAGATACCAATATTTCAATGTATTGCTAGAAACCCATTCTCTAGCGATCATAAAGGGAACTTAATGGGAGTGGCTAAAAGCTGTCACTATCGAAGGGAGTCATCGCACGCGTGTAAGCTGTACGGTGCACTGTATGGCAAAGGGTTTGCCAACAGGGGACACTATGTGCAGATGGATCAAATGAACCCCGAATAATTAGATTTTCCATTGGGTTGCTAAGTGCTTACTCACATCCCCAAATCAGGAACGTGGAAAACGGCAAAGTCAAGTAAGCATCCTTCCGAATAAGGGGCACTCTCATCCAGCACCAGAACAACCAGATGACAGTGGGGCGGCAATTCACTTCCCGAGTCAGGGTAAATCAAGAAACCGAACAGCTGGATGTTGGTTGTCTGATCACGAGTTCTAGAGTTCGCAGGCTAACTGACGGTCACCATTGTTTGGATGGATGTAATATGACAATGATTCCTCCAGCAGCTGCATGCGCACAGCAAGCATAGCAGAATCATTTCGCGCAGGACTGCACTTTATGTTACGTAAGCCATTCTTTCCTCCTCAATAACAGGCATGTCTGTTATGCTACGCGGACCAAATCAAAGGAGACAATGTCATTGGAAATGTACCCAAAAAGTCAATGCAAATCCGTCACCAGTTACCATTACCCACCGAATCATCATGCAATATGACCCATATCTACCGAAAATCAGTGAACTCGACAGCCATGTGCAGGGCCAGTTAAGTGCACGAAACCAGACCAGAATTACTTACGTCGCCTGACACAGAAGACATTAGATCTGGTGGCAAACCGTGTCTCGATGCTTCTCTCAAGTCAACCACGGACGTATCGCCAATGCAGTGTCTGATATCTGCAAGTAAGAAAAACAAGTAGTAAGGCGCCGTATGTCCATTTTTACATAGCTAAATGCATAGATGAAAAAGGACCCATAACAACAACGAAAGTTCTCACCTTCAAGACGAACAGAGCTTTCTTGTATAGGTGGTTGCAGTGTGGAGGAATTGCCTGAAGGAGTAAACAGTAAAACGTCAGAGCTAGGTACATTTATGAGCGAAAAACAGGCAACTAACGACGCACGATTGTAAAATAGTTTCTTATAGACTAGTGTAAGTCGTTGAAACTCCAGCTACGCAGGCTAGCATTCTGAGCACATGACTGTGACGAACAATAACGCAACATTCCAAAAATTAAGCTACTTATGCTGATAGTGGGCTCTCTAGGGACAAACTTTGGCCAACAAAAAATTGAAAAGACCTGAAGAGAACGGCTACAGGTCTGAGTAGAAGCGACAGTAATGGTAACAGCAAACGTAGTGTTGCAGCATACTTTGATGGGCAGAAGTACGCATAATCGTCATAAAGAGGGATCAAAGAGGTGACACAAATGACTGTCCCCTCTCTGAAGAAGCCACTCGGATGGACCAACCAAGTATAACCTCCTAAAGACCCCAGGGAACCAACCAAAGACCCCAGGCAGCCCAGGGGCTAACATCACGGACTTCCGTTTCGAAGACCCAGGTTCGATGGACGGAGGCTTTCGAAATGACTGTCGAAACCCGTCTCGAAATGATGGACACATGTTGCTTGATCAATAAAGAAGCCTCTGGGTCAACTAATCCATGCCACAATAATGATCCCACTTTATCCCACTAACGGAGAGGGTGGCACCGTCAATCTTCATCGCCCAACAGGCACTAGAGCGAATAATTCCGTTCTTTGATGGATTATATTGGTGTTAACGAGACTCAAATTAATCTCTCGTTCACGATATTTTTCATCCTGATCTTTCGATGTAAGTGCCTCGCCAATTGCGTACAACTTGGGTCTCGGAGAGTGCATCTACCTGATTAGCTCCACGAAGGACGAACCCAGCTGTGAGGCGTCGGAGGTATGTCAGCAACCTTGTGAGTAGTGTGTTCCATCGGGAAAATATACTGCGGTATTCCGAATAAGTGCCAAGTGAGACATGAAGTGGCCGTAGTAAAATACCTTCGGTTGGGGAATATCATTAAAAATTCATTTGAGTCTCTCGTTAAGACAAATGTATTCGCAAACGAGTATATTTCCTCAATTACGTGCAATCTGATGTCCAAGTGAAGTTTAAGGCTGATGGAAGGTCGGGGTCTACCCTACCTGGTAAGTTCCAAGAAGGGTGAAAACGGTAGTAGGATTTCGAAGAGTTCTTAGCAGTGTAGTATCACGTAGTGTATCATGTCGACATAAAACTTCATCCTTTCCTTCCATTAATTCTTCACACGGTAGAGTAGATAAGAATTCGAATTATCAGAGGAGGGGAATAAACAGATCGTATAAAAACCCATTTATCTCCGCGCTGATTTGTGGTACAGAGCCGACTACCTGATATGAAACGGTCAAAGTTGAAATGGCAAAATGACATTCCAGATCACCAGGTCGATAGCTTAATCTGAGGGATACAGTGTGGGTGCCACACCGGGAAACTTGGACGCTTTAGCGAAGCATGTTATGGGATGTTGACAGAAGGGCTAGAAAGCCAAAATTCGGACGAATCACGGAGCAGTAGATTACCCACATATTCATGTATATTTGTGCGTATGAATCGGCTGATCGGTTTTTAACGGAGAAGGACTGTACTAGAGCTAGATACAGCGAACTGATCCGACATCGTGCCAAAATAGGGGAGTGTAACGATCCACTAGCGCACCGACAGAACAGCACCCGCAATCTATCCATTTTTTACGTTCAAAGATCCCTAAATGAGTGTATGTCCCAGCGAATGTGCATCATATACTTCGAAACATCACGCAATCGAGGCACCTACTGAAACAGCTTGAAATACCTATCAACACGCCTAAATCCCCAATAAGAGAGGACACGAAAAAATGCATCGTTCTGCAAAGGCAGGTGGCAGGTGATGATTCACTTCAAGTTGCAAAATCCAATGCAACAAAACCATCACCATTCCATTGGGGGAGGCATAACTGTTAAGACAAGAGAGACAATCATTAGCCCATTAAGATGTTGATATAATGAGGATTGCTGAAATTCACTGAAAAGAATACTCACCATTTTTGACTGTTTCTGTTTCTGTAATGAGATCGGAGTTCGTTGAATTTTCCTGTTCATTTGGATCACGTATGGTTTCAACTCTCTGGGGAGCCCCTTCAGCTAGTTCTGTTTTAATTTGACGTTTTACTGTTGCTGTAAGCGAGTCCTTGTTAAGCTGTGGCTCATTCACAACAACCAGAGAAGGTTGAGCGCCAAGTGGTCGATGGGTTGCTTCGGTTTTGAGGGTGATTGGCCTGTTTTCTCCGGAGTTGCGGTTCGGATCAATTCTTTTAGTGCTAGAAGTGGCGAGCGATTCATCCGCATCAGTCCGGATTCGCTTTAAAGCGGGTTCGTAGATCTTAACGGACATGGGGTTTGTGGTTGACGCATCGGATTCGTTTGAAGACAAATCCAGAATTTCCTGAGACCGAGGTATAGTTTCAGTGGTAGCATCTGAAATGACGGGGGAAGTACTGTCTTTGGATTCTATGGCAGCTGTAGCAACAACGGAAGCAGAGCTAGTTGGTGTGGCGGAACTCGAATTCTTTGCAAGAGGTGCCGGATTATCATGAGTTAGGTCAATAGTCACGGGTTTGTATCGAGATCTGGAGCAAGCAGCAGATGAAGGCACAGTCGTTCTACCGAATGAAGATAAGCCAACGTTCGGTCCCATTTTCAAGGTGATCGTCGACGTGTTCAATGGCCGAGGAACTTCTTCACGCATCCGAGCTTCCAGATTGGCTAAACGAGCAAATAAATGAAACCGATATGAGCTCTGAAAAGCTCGAACAATCGGTGGTAGCTCGCCAGGGTGAGAGGCTTTCGCCGACCTAGTTTCCAACTGGCGTATATCTGATGAGAAGGTCTCGATACAACGCCTGGTGGCTCTTAGGGCAACACGAATATTATCGACGTTCACATTGTTGATCTGAGTTAAAATGGACAAAACATCAAAACTGGCTGTTGGTGCAGGTGTCACTTCTGTCGGCGTAACGGGAACACAGGTCACTGGTTTGGGTTGTACGCCTGTTGTTTGCGTCACCGAATGGATGGGAGTGGGCGCCACGGGTAGATAACCCAAGTTGCAATGACGGACCTTGGGAGACACTCTTCCGATATGAGGACGAATACCTGACCATCGTGATTGTGCAGCAGGTGGATCAGTAGGAGGATTTATAGTTTGTCCGAGACACTGCAGAAAATTTGTGAGGGTGGAAGGTGGTATGGGTTCTGACGCACTCTGCTGTAGAGCTGATTGGCTCAGTTGAGCGAACAAATCTGGAAGTGGAGGACATTATGGAAAGGCACATGTGGATTACAAATAAGTAAAGGTTGTGGAATAAATTACGGAAGTTTCCATTCAACCAAAAAATAATGCATTTGCGTGCTAAATGATACACCACTGTCGTGAAGCCATTTTTGCGTCCAAATGGAAGCTGATGCGTAAGCCATTTCGGCCATATTAACAAGTACGGTATAAGCGCAGCGCAAACAGCATGTAGGCGAGCGTGTGACGTTAAACAAAACTTCAGCAGTGAAGTAGCTTGCTGAGTCCCACCGTTATACTTATAGCACTTAGTTTGTAAAGTCATGTTAACCTTAACAGCGTCAAAGCAAGCTATGAGGCTTATTACGAGGCTCTTTGTAGAAATTGTGAAATCACCCCCAGATTCGAGTGGACTGCCTTCGTGGCGTACTCAAACAAAACAACCAACTGGATAGATTGCACTGACGATGAAGGCATACCAAAAACCGACTGTTGCAAGTGGACTTGGACCCGAAACAGCGATTCATACACTATCTGAAGATGTTAGTCTCGAAGCAACTCGTCCACGTCCGCCAGACTGCATCCGGGATTAGCTTGGCAAATATCTTTATCGCGAAGATCCCACAGCAGTAAGTTATCTGGACAGGCCATTTGAGTTGAGATCAGGTGACAGGATAGAATTAGATGATGTTAGATAATTAAGTTTATCTAAACACAGAAAAAGATTCTCCAAACTGGCTGAATGAGATAGTTGGCGAATCACTGAGTCCCAGCATGACGGATAAGGTAAACCAAATGACATCCACACGGTCGATGACAGACCTAGGGCTGTGGGTAATCTTCGGGGATTTCAATCTGTTACTTATATTTGGTGTAGTAGTTAAACAAAAAGGGGGAAGATCTTTTTAGTGACCAAGCCTGAGGCTCAAAAATCAAACGCACTCATCGAGCAGTTTGCACTGTATTGTCGCTAAGTGGGTGACATCTTCGTACTTACCGACAAAACTATCAGCACAACAGACAAGCAGAGCAGCTTCCATTCAGTTCATGCTTATATCAAGCTTACTATCGAGCCACAATTGAACGGATAGTTTACTTGTTGTCGGTATTCGAAAAAAGACCGACGGGACCATAGAGCGCAAAGTTTACAGGAAACAAACCTGGAAGTGCCAGTATATCCACTTTGATAGCTTTCTTCCGTCGCAATATAAACTTGATCTAATCGGATGCATAACTGAGAGAGCGACAAAGATATGCTCCTCCGACTGTTTACAAAAGGGAGTAAAGTTCTTGAGACGGACATTCCTGCAGAACGGATACACTGAACGGTTCGTACACAAAACTATACTATCTGTAAAGCGCAAACCAAAACAACTTCCACTTTGGAAAAAGCCCGTCTACATCAGGCTTCGTTTAAAGGTGACTCAGTTGTTGAACTAGTTACCAGAAGGCATAGAAATTCTATTGATACGACGTACAGGGTTACTAATCTGTGTTTAATTTTCAGTTCCAGGCCCACTATCAGGTTCCGTCTGAAAGACCAATTGCCACGTTCTACCACCAGCTTCTGTGTGTAATCATGTGTGTGCTCGTGCCCAGCATCAGACGTTGGTCGTCCGACAAGGCACTTGTCAGGCGGAATGCGAGAACATAATCCCGTGTCTGTGTGTGGTAGTTGCAAGAAACCGGGCTCAAATGCAGTTGCATCACATCTGACCGAAAAGGAGAAGCCAGGCCGAAAGTATTTGGCGTAGTACCAATTAGGGGAACAAGGCATTTTGACAAAAATCTCTGGCACTTCAACCCAATGCATAGTCGGCAAGATGGAGGGTGGGAGGGACCAACAAGTATTTGTCACTCACTGAGGGTTGAGCACCCCTAGTATCAAACCATACAATGACTATCTGGGTTTTCCTCCATCTTGGCGTCAGCAAACAACGAACAATAATGTAAAAGTTGAAATGGGATCCAGAAATTCCGCCAAAGCCAATGGAACATTTACTGTGGTACTTGTAAATTACCGGATAGCAAGGATCGAATAGCATTACAAAATTACGAACCACAAGACCAGCTACTTTGCCAATAAGCAGGTAAAGTCTGTGGCACTTACTTGAAAGCGTGTCCAGTGGGGTTGATTGTGAAGCACACTGTGAGGAGCATTGATCCAGCGTGGAGGTTGTTGAGGATGATTCTACGCCCTCATTGGGTTTGATAGGCTTCTGTTCTGTAGTCAAAACTCGAAGTCTGTTGTCTTCTTGACGCTTCTCATTACGTAGTCTTTGAAATGCACGAAATTCCTTCACCTCTTTCATAACCTACAAAAGCATATTGGTATTTATATGTATGCCAAGGTAAATAAATTACACTTTCTAAGGAGACCGTAAAGACCGTCGATGTAATAATCCTCAACATGGATAACACAATAAGAAACAAGTTCATCCGTGCTGAAATTCATGTGATCCCGGTTGCACAGTTCCATGGACGCGAGCTATTGGACGAATGGCGGCCCCAAACAGCAATGACGAACTAGAGCGATCTACACTCATTGTCATTTGACTTACCAGTGACTTAAGCTTCGTAATCAGGCACCGAGGAATTAGCATCAAGCAGGCAAGGTAAGCATTCAGTAGACAAATCCACTGATAAAACCGGGAAGAAAACCTACTTGGAATTAATCAGCAGTGGGAACCAGGCCAGCAAGCGCGTAGTCGTGAGGTCAAACATCGAAAACTACAGCATCACGGCCTGAGCAACCTAGTGGTATTCAAACCCTCTGATTTCCTTCCGTTTATTTGGTACCAATGTGCCGAAAGGGTGACACAAGTGAACGATTACCTTTCTTTCAGAGACTCACCGAACAAAACTGCTGTTAGTGACCAAAGTCAAGTCCCGAGCACCTATTTTTCAAAAGCTACCGACTCATGTTATGCGCACAGAGGTGAACTCATTTTGTAGTATAAGCGAAGCGGTGGGCGTGAGATGAGTAGATCGATTGCCAAAGACTTCTGATAAAGACAAAGTCCAGTCAAATGGGGTTGCCCTGATGTCGAAGAGTGGTCTTTGTAGTTTTACCGTTCTTGAACAAAAGCCGTGCGACCCAACCACGATATTTGAAGTGGCAAACCGCATATTGTTGCGCAGAACTTAGCCCCATTAACCACTTTAAATTCACATAGGTTTGAGTTTTAAGTGCGAAATATATGCACCATAATTTCCAAAAAGAAGCAAATAAACTGAATGTCAGAATGACGGCAAGCAGCCAATGTGAAGGTGCTTGTCAGGGGTTCGAGCGCAGGAAGTCAACTTTATTCATTCTGGCAACAAAACCGATTGTCAGATGAGCATTTGTGGTGACTAGTAACGTTGAAATCAGTGACAGCATTCGAGATATTCCAGCGGCCTGACATTTTAGCTGGGAAAACAGTAGTTGGATAAAAATTTTGCGGCAGCTTTCTATTGATAAAACTTACAGCTGTGAGCACAGCATGCAATATGTGGTCAGTGGATGCGGCGCAAGTGAAAACGAAAATACACCACTTATCTGACCGCCAACTTAGCACAACTGAACAAGAACTTCTAATGAAAGGACTCAACTTCAAAGTCGAGGACGCATCCCACAAAGATTATCTGGCCAGCTTGGAACACGCCTTGATATCAAACGAAATGTCTGAGGAGATTCAACAACAGATCCGACAGACAACCATACCGGAAATCACACGGAATAGAAACAAGCAAGTGATTTCCAGACAAGAACGAGAGGCATTCAGAAATCTACGAGAAGATGAAATAATCATAATACTATCGGCAGACAAAGGACGCATCACGGTTATAGTGGACAAGCCAGATTATATTGAAAAAGGCAAACAGCTGCTAAATAACACGATGATCTACAAGTGAGTCAATCATGACCCAACTTCAAACTTCATCAATCGAATCAACACGACGCTCAGGAAACGGCAAGCAACACATGAGGTAACCAGCTAGGAACGACGGAGAATGAAAATCGATGACACCATTAGTACACAGTACTACGGACTAAGAAAGGTGCACAAAGAAGGAACTTCACTTCGACCAATCGTTTCACTTCCGGGAACTCCATCTTACAGATTAACAAAGGACTTATAGACAACATGGAAACACTTAATTTCTGAATCAAAACACACAGTCAATAATGCTTGCCAACTTCTACGCAAAATACGGAACGTCAATATAGAAGACGACGAAATCATGCTTTCATTTGACGTCACATCACTGTTCACTCCAGTCAACCAAAACTTCGCCAGAGAAACGATGACAGAACTGCTTCGGAATAATCCAAACAGAACAGGAACCATGAAACCCGAAAGTCTATGCAAGCTGTTGGAATTTTGCATGGATGCACACTTTAGCTTTGGTGGGCGAATAGATCAAAAGCTGAAAGGGACTCCGATATCAGGATCCGCCATGTAGACGACACCTTTGTCATCATTACACGAGATCCAGTACATAATGCGCATGAACTGCTCAACACTCCATTTGAAGATATCAAGTTTACAAACGAACTGAATAGGAAAACCGACTACCATTCTTGGACGTTTTAGTGAACAGAAAGGTGGATAGGACTGTGGAAACTTGCGTATACCGGAAAGAGACAAATACGGATCAAATACTGAACTGCAACAGCAATCATCCAATGAACCACAAAAAGAGCTGCGTCCAAACTTTGTTCAAGAGGGCAGACACTGCAGCACCATAGAACTAAGGAAGAAGGAAGAAAACCATCTATTCAGAGCATTCCGGAACAATGAAGATCCAAGGAAATTTATCAAGAGAAACTTGGAGAACACATCTCAACAATAGCAACAGCAAGAACAAACGACCAGACAAGTAGTTCTACCTTACATGAAGAATATACCTGAACTCACAAAGAGATTATTAGCTCAAAAAGGAATCCTCGTAGCCCACAAACCGAATGCCACTTTAAGGAAAATGATCTCAAGACCGAAGGACAACTACGATAAAAGCAAGAGGAACAATGTGAGTTACCAAAGCAACTGCAACAAATTCTACATTGGATACACTGGGAGGAAATTATGCACTCGAATAAAGGAACACAACGCGGCCGTCAGGAGATATGACCCCCTATCCTTGATATCCATAAACAAAGATCAAGAAGGCCACGAATTCAATCTGGAAGAGGCAAACATTTTGGCACACGGAGACACGAGACAAGGAAGGGAAGTTCTGGAAGCATGGTACTCCACGGCGGATTCGATTAAACGATGCATTGAACTGGATCTAATTTACGCACCGCTACATGCAAAGGACCAACACCTTAACCGGAATACTCAAGGACGGTCGAATACCGGACTAATGAAACAAGAAAAAAGAAAACATCACAAACGAGGGATTCAGCTGGGTTCCAGGTGAGTCTCTCGCAAAACCAAATTTGTTTGCAAATGAGTGTATTTCGCTAAAAAAGGAATCCCTTGAAGTCAGATCGACGAAGGTCACAAGCCATAACCCAGAGGAGTCAAGGACAGAGATCACTCCAGCATCGACCAGAGTACGTCATCGCTACTCAAAGCCGCAAATTCTAACCGCGATACAACCCAGCCAAACCCATTGAAACATTGGATTTCTGATAGCACTATGACTTTTCTGGAGGCCCGGCGACAGATTCCTTCAAGCCGCAACCACCACTCAACCTGAGGCATCGTCCGACGTCAGGTGAAACTGAGTGTCCGTGCAGACCGAGAAGCTTGGTGGACCCGAATGGCCGAAGAAATGGAAGATGCGAAAAATGCCGGAGACGTCCGCGAGCTGTTCCACTTGATTTGTTCGACTGGTCCTCGGAAACCCCTTGTCAGCGAAGTTATCGGGGACCAGAGTAGCTCCCTGATATCCAGCAAAGCAGAACGTTCGGACCACTGGGCACAATACTTCGAACAGCAATTCGGTTGGCCACCTGCTACCTACAATCAGGAATCCTGGCCCTCAACAGAAAGGTGGACTGTGAATATGGAGCCGCCTTCATCGTGCGTCATCGTCCTACTGATCCTGACGACCTTCCACTTGCTCTGTTCAAGAATGGCGGCGGGCTTCTCAGCCAGTGCCTGTCTAGCCTACTTGGTCCACTTGTAAGAAAGAGACCGTCCCAGACAACTGGGGTGGATCGATAATAGCGTCCATTTTCAAAAAGGGTACTTGCAGTGAATGTAGTAACCACAGAGGTGTTAATTTGACTCCTGCGACAAAGCCTTAACAGACTCTGAAGATCTCATTGGCTCAATACCGTAAAGTTAGCAGAAAAGTTGATTGGCGGAAAGTAGGGGTCATATGAGATGTCCTCATCAAGTGTGTCATCTAGTGTGGTCTGAATCCATAAAAAACAACCGAGGGCGAACAGTCATCAGCAGATACCCTTGGGGGTTCCAAACTTGCCAGGTGTGGTATATCAAATCCCTAAATGGCACGTATGTTGGACAGCGCACTTCGCATAAAGCGGGAAATATCTCTGCAGAGGTGCGGCGTAGTTTTGAGAATATTAAGGGAAACCGAATTAATGCATTGTGAGTGCTCATCCTGAGATGAGTGACTGAAGGATTTGATAGTATTTACATGCTAATGCGGCGTATAAAGGTTTAGGAAATGAGGACTCAAACTAAACTACCTCGGAACACTGATTTTGGAGTCGACGAATCGGACTGGGATCACAAACCACGCACTTCCATACGTCGTCGTCTCCAAGTGCTTCAAGTTCGCTTAAGGCTGAGCGTCCGAGGTTGCGTTTGATGCAACGTTTGCAAAATGCATTCGAACATGTGTCACAACAGATCAAATCACCACCGTCCCCACACCATCGACAATTCTCATCATTCCCCGCGCCATCCTGTTTGAAACTTTGGCGCGCGTAGAACTTGGCACAGCGCTAAAATTGAACATGAATAGTCGGAGTAGTTACATAAGAAGGTACCTTGCAAGTGATAACCCTGAGTACCGGGTGAACTTTCAACGGCATGAAGGCGATCTGCAAAATGGTTGCACATGCCGTACATCTGACCACATCCAGTACACCAGCGTTGGAAAGCCTTGATGACCGTAGTGTACGTTGAAGCTTGGCTTTCTTATGAGGCGATTCTCCTTTACCATCTACTGAAACTGGTTCGACAACGGGCGTTCCTGAAGATGAGAACATAAACCACTTTAAAAATTACCATCCGGCAGACTGGCTCGTCCCTCGGCATCAAACTGATACTCAGGAGGGATGGGACTGTTCTCTTTGAGGTCCAAATCCATTACAGCAGGCCTAGTTTCATCTTCCTCCCTCGGTTGAGGCGTCGACTCAACTAAATCATTGTCAAGAGTTATCCGGTACGCAAACTGTTTTCTATGAGGCATTAATCGATAACAGAACATTTACGAACTTTCTCATTGTAACTATCACGTATTCATATGGGAAAGTCTTCTGCGTGCATAAGCAATATATCCTGAAAAGAAAGGAAAGTTTGAAACGAAATGGTTCATAGCAGAATTTCAAATGACATTTCGGGTTATCCGAGATCTAAGTGTTTTCCTGGTAGTAACTAATGCGGAAATTCTGGAGGCTAGTGGATGCTTCTCTTGCATATCATCTGAGTCCACTTGGAAATCAGATTATATTAGACGAGCGTTTGTGCTTAAAGTTGGTGCTAAGGGCAGACAAATGATGATCAGGGCATAACTAAGTTAATTCTGTCACCTGTAGGATAGTAAGATTCCGGATCATCCACTGAGAAGCGATTTCACGGGGCACTGACGGTCAACTAGGACGGTCACACTACCTATAAGGATGGCTGTGTTAGTGCTTCCCGCAAGCCGAAATAAATCCAACGGACTTAAGAGTAAAGTGTCTACTTATGTCAAGGCTGCCGGAACACTAACATAGTTACCGCATCGAGTGGCACTGGCCTTGATTTGGCTGGACAATTGGATGATTCAGAGAATTTTTTACAACAATATAATCCGGCAAAGCAACTTGTGTCACAGGGTTGAGGCCAACCATTACACACCACATGTATAAAGAGCCATAGTTTTAGGGTCACCAGAGGCGTAGAGGGTGAAATGTGATAAATCGGGGTTTACTTAGGGTGATGTAGGGTGGAATAGACAAACATCTTGCAAACATCTTTCGAATATCAATTATAGGACAGTAATAACAGAAAATGAATTCCGCGCGTAAGATGCATTTTCTAATTTGACATACAGTTAGAGCGGTTCCTAGAGAGAACGAACGAATCATTTGTTGCGTTAATACTAGTAAGCAGTGCACTGAACCCCAAGCGACTACTGTTCAGGCATATGATCAAACGAAGTCTAGTTGTGGGGTGCAGTTGGGTAAAAAATATTAAGCAAGGAGCCGTGAGGGCATGCGATAATTTCTGAGTGCCTGGAGTGAAGATAAGGTACGTCCGAATCTGAGGGACTTTTCTTGGGGAACGCGCTATGGGCTGACTCGAAAATATGAACCGCAAACGGGGTGGAGTCACAGGTTTTCTGGTGAGGCCCTTCTCGAAACCGATGCTAAAATAGTACGGCCCGCTTGAAAGCGACATCCACTTAGTCCAAAGACAAAGAACGTGGCATGAAAGCCTCGTCTTTGATGCTACTGCACATAGAGAGTGAGCTTCGAACCTCACAGAGGATACCATTTTTAGAGATATTACGGACAAACTTGGTAATCCACGGGCAGCCATGGTCAAACGTTATATGACCAGAGTACGTGACTTTTAGTGAGGACCTATGATAACCCTTACTTCCACCGCCAATACCATGGAGATACAACTAACTTGTCTCATATTCTCATCACAGTGGGCAACAGGAGTCTACTTCCAGAGTGAAGCAAAGGGGTTCAGTGCTTCGTTTTCGCTATCCTTCGGGCGGCAGGGTAGCTAGGCACAAAAAGGGTGACTGATTATTATTATTTTATCCATGACGGGTTCCAGAAACCACGAAAGGTTACCCATTGCGGATCTCCCTTGAATGCACAGGAGACAAGCCACAATCCTAGGATCTCCGACGTAAACTGAGCTGACGGTATTTTCATTCTGGGCACCAGCTTCAACAGCCCTAGACCTGGACTGGATGGCATCAATCATTACGCTGCTATGATCCGTCTGGGGATTAAGTGTGGAAACGGAGAACTTTTCCACCGGTCCAAACTAATGGCATGTACCAATTATGCTAGGACAATACAATCGATACGGCTGAGCAATTCAAATACCTTGGCCCCTTATTCCATCAAGGTCCGGGTCTAGTAAATTGCTTTTCATTCTGTTCTGCTTGGAGGGAAAGAAACTTGCCCCTTACGAATAGCAGATATTCGATGGGGTGGTTGAAAATCAACTCCAAGCATGCTAGCACGATTGGTCGTCTGCCCGCGATGTTCGACAGCTCCATTCCGGAATGACACAGCTGGTGCTGCACCTTAGACAGCGCAGACTGGTTTGAAGACGTCCTCTGCAGACCGGTAAGCGAGCTAGTAAAGGCTCTCTGTCATGTCACTCGCATAGGTTGGCGCCGTCGTTATGAAGGCCAGTTAAAAAGCTGGCTTACCATAATCAAATCCGGCAACGGTCGTGTCATGACTATGTAAACCACACTTTTCACACACCATTTAGTCGTAATTCTCACTCTGTATTTTCAGCTCATGTGCTACCCGTCATTAGACTATTAAAGCGTACATTAAGCCCTTCTATTCTGTCTTCATTCTTATCTCGACCTGGAACCACTCCACTCTCAAACGGATTGTCACTGGATAATAAAAATAATAATAATAATGTAAGAGGCTCAGGTGTGGTACCCTTTAGGTAGATATTTGTCGTGCAACCCGAAGGAAGAACCGGGACTGTGACACTGCCAGGTTGTCCACGCCCAGAGATGACCAGGCAAGAAGTTTCAGTTGCAACATTTTAGTTCACCAGAGATAAACTGAATAAGGGAATCTGAGCCATAACTTGGGCCCCGTGGCCCAATCAGTTCACCAACGTTAAATTGTTCTGTTTGTGCGATATGGGAGGAAAAGAGCTACGCAGCGAAGGAAATTATCATCATCATCATCTTCCTCATCATCATCAGTATCAACATCATCATCGACAGCATGACGTCAGTGTTCAACACCCATGCTTCGCTACCGTACAACCATGATTTATTTGGAAGCCTTATTGTGAAAAAAATAAAAGCGAATGGGGAATGGAATTAGTGCTACCTTACTACAATCATTCTGGGGTGCCTACACCTCCAGACACGCCCTCGGGCATTCTGGATAGAAACTGCAAACAAGAACGCTATTAACGTAGAGTAGCAGTCATATCTTGCAGGGCCTCCAACCAGGCGCAGTGAGGACCTTGCGGTCCCCATCCTGGAAGGCGAGTAGCACCGACAGTACCCAGACCTTTCGCAATCTCTTTCATATCCCTCTGCCAGGTCAAGGGTTGGCCACCTCTCTGCTTTCACCACTCTGAATTGCGCACGGAAAACAGCACTCTCCTCGGCGAACGATGGTTTGGCATAAGCAATAATACATGGTATACCCGACGCAGCTTCTGGTGTTGGACACATTCTTCAATGGAAGTACCCGTTGCACTGTCGATAACTCGCTTTCTAATTGCCTCTTTTCTGATTCGCCTATATCAACCCACACGGGCTATTGTTATGAGACAACGATTGTCAAACACCTGAAGACGTCTTAGTTCCGCTGCTCAAACAGGCCAAGTCTCACAGCCATACAACAAAATAGTCCGCACTGTAACCTGATACACACGTCCCTTGAGATTCAGGACGCCATAAGTGTCTCAAATCGGCAAACGCGACCCGGGTCTTGCAGATTCGTGCACTGACCTCAGATGCTACACTACAATCAGAACTAATACGACTTCAAGGGACGCGAAACGCTCCACAGATTCGAGTGTCGCTCACTGGATTGTAAGTGGTTTAGTGACTGCATGTGCAGGAGCATGACCTTACACTTTGTGGGTGCAAAGTGCACACCAAAGGACGGGATGAAGTTGCTCAGTTCATCCAAAAACACCTGCGCTTTCTCCTCGTCTTCGAAGACGAGAACGATATCGTGGCATATTGCAGATCGACAAGGTTTTCGTCGGAGGCTACTTGAACACAGGGGTTTTGAAGACCTTCCAGCGTTCACCTCATTATCTCGTCGATCAGGAAATAAAATAGGAATGGAGAGAGTGGACACAGCTTTGTGTACGGAAGCTCCTCCGTATACTCTCGCACGTCCGGAAGTCTGAAAATATAAAGAACTTACTACGTTCACAAACTTCCCGGGCATTCCTTGACAGGTAAGGGTGTCAAGGAGAACAGACTGGTCAACCAAGTCGAACGCACCTTGGAAATCCAGGAATACTACAATTCTGGGTCGTTTATACGTATGACTTGATGGATTGTGAAGATTTGGTCAACGCTGCCATACCAGGCCGGAATCCTGCTTGCTGCTCTCGAGTCAGTGTTTCACGAGCTACCATAAGGCGACGCAGCACAAGTGACGCAAACAGTCTCGCTACAACCAGGGTTAAGCTGATCCCCCTGTGATTATCACACTCGCTACGAGCCCCTTTTTGAAAATGGGTAATATCACTGACTCTCCCCAGTTATAAGGGACAGTCTTATTTTCCCAAATGTAGGCAAACAGATCAGACAAGCGCTGACTGAGGATTTCACCGTCTTTGAACAATGCGGGTGGGAGGTCATCCGGACCAGACGTTCGGTGGCGCTTGAGAGAAGATGTGCAGTCATAAACCTCCGAGGCCGTAGGGGCTCCACTTTTACTGTCCAGGGTTCTACGTCAGCTGTAGTCCCAAGATGAGTGGCAGCTGGTGGCCACGACAATTGTTGTTCGAAGTATTCGGCCTAACGGTTGAGGCGTTCTGGTTTATTCAAGAAGGTCACTCCATTCTGATCCTTGATGGTTTTGCTCACCGGTTTCCGGGGACCGGTAGTGCGGATCTACTGAAATAATCTTCAGGCATTACCGGCCTTCTGGGCCTCTTCTATTACCTTGGCTTTCCATGTCCACGCGATTTTACTGTCGGCTCGCACTCTCACTTTCACTTGACGTCTGATAATTCGTCGGGTCATGTTATTTTCATGACCGGACGGGATATTGCTCTGAGATTTAAGGAGTGCCACCGTTCGGTCTGATATCC
Organism: Opisthorchis felineus; assembly: GCA_004794785.1. Lineage (NCBI taxonomy): Eukaryota > Metazoa > Platyhelminthes > Trematoda > Opisthorchiida > Opisthorchiidae > Opisthorchis > Opisthorchis felineus. The sequence continues at coordinate 615,781 of SJOL01006442.1, forward strand.
ACTGCTTGAGTGCACCTGGTGGCGCCGTGCCACTCGCCCCATTAATAACTTTGTCCTTGTAGACCTACCAGTTAGGACTGGTGACTCTGCTCGTTCTGCATGGGTTTTGAAAGCAGCATCTGCGCTTCATCCGGCGCCGACATACTCAGGTATCTCGAAATCAATCTTCAAGCTTCGACGCCCAGTCTATCTGGCCGCCTTTCATGTGTACACTCTGAAGCAGGCAAGTCAACAAGCTGCTCTTGTTTTCACACTTATTTACACACACTTATTTCACACTTTCACATTTATGTGTGCTTCTCGAAAACAAGAATTCAAGATGCAAGCACAGTGGTTGAGTGAATCACCCCATCACTCTCCACTCGCCTCCGGATGCGCACCTCTGGCGATCCAGAGGCTGCTGCGGCAGGATGTGCAGGGGTTGGTATCGTCCTAAGTCACCGGGTGGAAGGATCCTTGCTTGACTGGATACCCGTTGATAGTCGCCTGTGTGTGGTTCGTCTGAAAATCTCTACGAAGGAGTCTCACAAGGGAGAAGTTGATCGATGTCTGTCGTGTCTGCTTGCGCCCCAACTAACTGTAGCTCTGACACCATTAAAGAAAAGTCTTATGATGCCCTGAATGCCCTGTTGTGGAGAGCTAAAAGCTGACTTTAGTTGCCGGAGATCTGAATGCAGGCTTATCGCATCTGAGACTCAATTAGGAGGTCGACATGCACTGGACTAGGTACCTAGAGATAATGGCGAATGATTGCTTCAGCTGTATGCTAATCGCAGGCTGTTTTATGCAGTGCCAACTGCCAAAATGGCCGAAGTCGTCTGGCCACATGGTGTCCTCCAACGGCATGCCGACCACGAACTCAAATCGATCACATTGTCATTAGTTACCGATGGCGCGGATCAATAACTGACTGCCGCTCGTTTTAGAACACATTTGTGGATTCCGACCACGGACCCGTCCACAGTCGCCTCTCGCTTCGTTTTCCAGGCAAGCGCAAGGTTCAGGCAAATAGCTTGGCGACTGAGAGACTGGAAAATCAAGATGTTACGTAAATCTACCAGAATCGTCTTCCGGAGTCTCTTCCAACTGCTCCATAATTCATACTGGGACGAGATCACCACCACTTTGCCTGTAGTCAGGCACTACCAGGCCCACTCAAGCACTGGATATCAGATAGAACAGTGGCACTGCTTGAATCTCCAAGAAATATTCCGGTCGGTCCCGAACATAACCTGACCCGATGAATTATCAAACGTCAAGTGAAAGTGAGCATGCAAACACATTGTGAAGCCTGGTGGATACGGAAAGCCAAGGAAATAGAAGAGGCCCAGAAAGCCGGAAATGCCCGAGGGTTATTTCAGTTGATCCGTGCGACCGGCCCCAGAAACCACCTGTGAGCAAAACCATCAAGGATCAGACTGACACTGACCATCTTGAAAAAAGAAGCTTCGACCGTTGGGTCAAATACTTCGAACAACAGTTGCCAACTACAGCTACCAGCTGCTACTCACCTAGAGCACACAGCTGACATGGAACACTGGACAGTGAACGTGGAACCCCCTACGGCCCCTGAAGTTTATGACTGCATACGTTCTCTCTCAAAAGTCGGTGATAGTGCCCACTTTCAAAAACGGGGCCTCGTGGTGAGTGGGATAACCATAGGGGGATCAGTTTAACCTGACTCGAGAGCAGCAAGCGGGATTCCGGCCAGGTAGGGGAAGCGTTGACGAAATCTTCACAATCCGTCAGGTGCTAGAACAACATCATATGGACAAACGACCCACAATTTTAGTATTCCTGGATTTCCTAGGCACACTCGACTGAGTTGACCGGTTTGCTCTCCTTGACAAGCTTGCCCATCAAGGAATGAGTCGGAAGTTTTCGAACACAATAAGTTCTTTATATTGTCAAACCTTCGGGTGGAGAGCTCTCCAAAAGCTTCAGTATACAAAGCGGTGTCCGTCAGGGGTGACCACTCTCTCCATTCCTATTTAATTTTGTGGTCGAGGAAACGATGGAACGAACGCAGGAAGTTCTCCAAAACCCTGTCCAGAATTCCGCCTGATTCTCTGGAGTCAGTGTTTCACGAGCCAACATAAGTCGCCGAAGGACGAGTGGTGCCAATAGTCGCGTTACGATCAGGGATCACGCCACACCCACCACGAGCCCGTTTTTTGGAAAATGGATACTACCACCGATTCACTCCAGTTGTCTGGGTAAGAATCCTTTCCCCAATTGAAGGCAAATTATCAGACAAGCTCTGATTGAGGACTTCACCCCCACCTTTGAACAATGTGGGTGGGGGTCATCCCGACCAGACGCTCAGTGGCGCTTGAGAGAACATATGCAGTCATAAATCTCCGATGCCGTAGGGGGTTCCACGTTCCACGGCCAAGATTCTACGACAGCTTGTTGTCACGGGAATTGTTGTTCGAAGTATTTGACTCAACGGTTGAAGCCTTCTTCTTTACTAAAGGTTGTCAATTCTAGTTTGATCCTTGATGGTTTCGCTAACATGTGGTTTCCGGGGCCGGTCGCAGTGGTCAACTGAAATAATTTTCGGGAATTCCAGGTTTTCTGGGCCTCTTCCATTTCCTTTTAGTGTGACAGATAGGTCAATGCACGAACCCGTAAGGCTCGGGTCGCGTTTGCTAATTTGAGACACCTAAAACGACAAAGCGGCATATCTCTAAATCTCAAGGGTTGTGTGTGGATCAGGTTACAGTTCGGGCACTGACGTTGTATGGTTGTGAGACATTGCCTCTTCGAGTAGCAGAACTGAGACGTCTTCTGGTTTTCGACATCCGCTGTCGTGTACGCTTGTGTCGGCGAATCCCTAACGAGGCTTTTACTAACCGAGCTTTCGGTTGTTCAACGGGAATTTCAATCAAAGAGTGTGTCCAGCAACAGAAGCTGCACAAAACTGTGCGCGTGGAACAGGCACATGGTTCTAGCGGGGTGTGTCTTAGAAGATAAGTCAAGCACATCACTAGAGCGCAAAGACGTTTCAATTTTCAGACGTAGCAATTTAGGTGCTCGCACTAATGTGGCAGCGAAAACACCCTTGTCGCGCATATCCAGAGTATAAACTACCGGTGAACTCTGATGATAGTGAAGCTCGAAGCCACTGTAACGCGTGGATGCCCATAATCAGCCTCGGCGCAATATTTCGGATCACTTGACGACATCGTTATCTTTGAAGACGAAGGCAGAGCACGTGCTGGTGGACAAACGGACCACCATCAAACCATCTTTCGGCATGTTCCCAGTACCTTCAAAGTGCAAAGTCAGGCTTCATAACGTGCAGTCTCGGAACATACCCCATACAATTCAAGGGGAACCACTGGAGGTTGTGGAGACTTTTGCATACCGCGGTAGGTATACTAGATCTGACGGAAGTGTGTCTGATGAAGTCAGTGCACGAATCTCGAAGTTCCAAATCACTTTTTCTAACTTGCGTCACTTGTGGCGGCGAAACGGCCTATCACTGGGTCTCAAGGGTCGCGTGCATTAGGCTACAGTAAGGGCTGTATTGTTGTATGTTTGCGAAACATCACCTCTGCGGACAGATGATGTGAGGCGTCTTCAGGTTTTTTACCACCGATGCCTCAGGAGCGTTGCTAGTGTCGGATGGCTCAACGGATTAGTGACGAGGTGATTAGAAACTGGGTATTTGGTTGTGCAGAAGGTACTTCTATCGCGGAAAATATCTAGCGCCATCAACTACAGTGGCTCGGCCATGTGTTGCGCATGCCGAAACACTGTCTACCGAGACGAGTGTTGTCCTCTGTGGCTCACTGAGAATGGAGGAAACCGCGAGGTGGGCAACGTAAAACTTGGCAGAAGGGTTTGAAAGAGATTACGAAGACCTTGGGTATTATTGGTGCAGTACGCCTTCCAGGATGGGGTCCCCGTGACCTCTTCTGCACTTGGCTGGAGACACTGCAAGAAATGGCGACTGATCGACGTCAGCGGCGCTCCTGTTGACGGTTTCTTTCCATATTGTCTGATTGAGCGCTTTGAGGGGTAGGTACCTCAGAATACCTGACATAGGTCGGCATTAGGTCCCCTCCCTCAAGCACTCTTTTCTCTCTTCATTCGAAGGCTTGTGCGTAACTAAATGCTGTTCCCACTCCAGAGCATTAGTGTCGGATAAAGACTCACCAGCAAGGAACGAAACAGCTTTATCGCGAACAAGCGAGCGCAAAAGTTGCAAGGGGCCTCCTGATATTGAAAGGGCACTTATGACATTAATCCAGGCTGCCTGATCGGGGTTTAGCGGACACCCATAAACATCGACAGTGCTTCTATGAAATGCTTGAACACTTAGCATCGTCATTCGCGGTTCCGTGAAACGCCTGAACACTCGTCGGTCGTTGCTGGATTGATTGACTGCTTAAGCGTTCGATCGAAAGCTGGCTTTTCTGGCCAGGATGCAAGACGGCTTTCCTACTGTGATCTGAGTATCTCAGTAGGTTTGTGACATTCTGGGACTATTATCAGGAATCTGACCTTTCTGACAGCTTGAAACGTAATTAGACATGCTTTGTGGTTGTATGGTAGTGAAGCATCAGTGTCAACACTGATGTTGCCGTCTCTGATGATCATGATGATGGCGACGGCAGTGGGGCATCAGGTTGCTGTCTCTGATGATGAAGGCATTAGCTGAAGACCACCTGACGGTTCCATTCACCACCCGGAAAAACTCCTTGAATGATCACCTAGGTGGCCGCGTAATTTCCTTCACGTACAGATCAGGTCGGCTCTACAGCGAGAACAGACACAAGAAGTGCAGTCAAGCTGAGTATAAAAATTTGGGACGCCTGAAATCGGCGCTGAACCTGTTCAAGCAGTAGAACTTCCCGTTTCGTCAGTGGACAGGTGCCGGGTTGGACCCATATAACAAAAGGGGCCTGATATGCACAGGGAATAGTGGCACACTCATCGTGGTTGACGGGGAGCATCCAGCGTCCACAGCAATCAAATGGTTTATCCAACGTGTGTTTCACCTCGGCTGCTTCTTTACTGTGCGTCACTAATTTCGACATCTCCAAGCCACACGTATACAGAAGGTAGCTGAGGGCGAAGTGCAGCGGTATATCATTGAAGTTTACTTTGAACAGCTCAGTGCCAAAGACAGATCACTGAGAGGCATCAGCGGTGTGCAGCTACGAGCAAATGCTTATTGACATTCACCAGGAAAATGAGCTCTCCGACGACGTCCATCATCCGTTCCTGGACTCAGATCACAGAAGTCAGAGACACCAGTCTATAATCCCCAATCTTTTGTCCGAGCATTGGTAAAACAATGAACATCCGCTCACGATGTTAGCGCGCGAACTAACTGACCGGAAGGTTCTTGGTTCGAACACAACCTCTGCATCTCGACTGCTCCTGCCTAGGCTTGGACAACCTGGCAGTATCTCAGCCATCATGCTCCCTTCGAGTGGCATGGCCGCTAGGCACCGAAAGGGTGTTGTAGCTGGATGATTATTATTATCCATGAGGTATGTGACTTCCGCCCACGAAGCATTAGGAAAGTTGGTACAATCGGTACTGCACTCGCAAAGCTTGCACTATTCGCGAATGCGGATCACCCTACCCCCCCCCCAAAAAAAAAAAAAAGACTATTCATCCAGGTTCCTGAGGACTTTCTTGATTTCCGCTAGGTCGAATTCGAAGTCCGAAGTTTCTGACTTACGACTGCTTGTGATGGTTCATGCGATAGCCTTTTTGTCGACAAAAACAGATGCCTTGTCAGATTCCTCGTCAACCAAATGATATGAGTTGGTAGTCTCAGCGAATGAACAACATTCTCAGCTTTCGTTCTCCTCAGATAGGCAACCAAAAGTTTTGGAGAAGCTGTAGATTCCTCGGCTGGCGTTGATTCATGCTCTTACTGCATGAAAAGCGTACAGAAATGTGTGCAAACCTTGTGGTCCCGTAATTTTCGCCGTGTTTTCCTCAACACGTGCAACCCCCAGTCCATCCATGGTGGCCTTTGGGGAAGCTGTCGTCCACTGCACATTAGGGTGAAACGAGTATACAGTTGTCTAAAGTGCCCTGTTGAAATCAGCCGGAATATGCCAGTCTCGCCAGTTGGCCCCCTCTATCATGGCTATCAAATTAGAGCACCAGACATTCCTACATGGATAAAAGGGTCTACAAGCCTTCTATCCTGTCAGTATATCCTAGGGGTTGGTAGTGAACCACTTCGTCAGCATCCAATCCAATACGAGGTATAGGACGTCACCGGCCTGTCTAGGCTGTAGTCTAGTTGGGGATCACAAAGGACGGATCAGATTGAGATTGACTACATTTCCAACCGTTTGGACAAGAAGCAGGTACCCAGCTCCGACGCATTAAGCTCATTCTAATCACTTCTTGGAGCACCAAAGTCGCAAACTGCGAGGCAGACTATACGCTAGGGTTGACCTGTTGTCACAGTCAGTTGTAAATTCGGACTTCTGCACATGACGCATATCGCTGATGTACCTCGTTAATTGTTTACACAACACCAGACGGTTTCTTCTTCTGAGTTGCTGAAATATCTTAAAATTGGTTAGAGATGAACGACACTATAAAATCACGCCACCTCCAGTTCCATCATCAATCCTGTCAACGCGAAACGTCATGTATGCAGAGTCGGAGTTTATTGTCACGAAAGTCAGCTGATAGCCAGGCCTCAGTGAGTCGGGTAATGTACGGGTACATATGCTCATTTTAACTCGTTCAAGTAAGTTGCGCAGACTACGTGCATTATTTATTTATAGAAGTACCTGCCGTGTTAGCGGCAACAACGAGCCCCATCTTTCATGGGATAATCTCTGAATAACCTACAAATCCGTAGCATGTAGCTCTACTTCTCCGGCGGGTTTTCGCGATTTTAAATCCACGACTACCTCCATTCTTGACCAGTCTTCGAGGCTCAAATCCTGAAAGACTCCTCCGGCGAGTCAAACAGGCGAGAGGGCACTCTTGCAACCACCCGCAGATAACAGGACCGCTTTCAGCGCGTGACCGAATTTAACCGGTTGGAGCCTTTTCCACCAAGATGAAACGCTGGAACGATGAAGACATGGCACATTGGAAGCAAATGGTCTAGATATGAAACTTTGTAGAAAGTAAACATCTGCATACATGTAAGCGTGTTTGGCCTTGAGCAGCTGATTCCACTTATGGCACACCGTCCGCCCCGACAGACCACGGTTCTCCACTTTTGTGTGGAACACGCGGAGTAGAGTTAAGGACACTGGGACGCAAGGACAGCAAACCGACCTCCGGGTATCGTTGTGCTGCCGGAACAAGGCAAATTTTCAGGGAATCACTCAGATGCTCTGATCGTTTGTTTCAGGGGAACCTGTATTACAGGAAACTGGAGGTAAAAAGACCCCCTGTTGACGGTATAATTCGCGGTAAGCAGGTTCAGATTAAGGGTGATGACAGCAGAAGACGCACAGGTGTGTTCACATTAAACAATATAGTGAAATTGGAAGGAAATCTAGGGTACACAACCCCTGACTAAGCATTGTACTTCCAGGTCTGGGAGTTGTCCCAAGATTTTACAAAGCCCAAATAAAATAATTGTTTTAGCCACACTCGCATTGAAATAATGTTGCTTTCGCAAGTTCCAGTTCAATTTTGCGTTGTGTTTCTCCGCAGACCAGTGGAGTCGATTTAATGTCCTCCCTGCCTCGTTTGCCAATTTCGTTAAAATTTCCATCCATAAGAGAGCGCTTATACCGCGCGCTTTTAAGGTCAGTTCATGTTCCGCTCAGTCGAGTTTAGAGCTGTGAGTGGTGTCATGGCTCTCCTTCATTTCAAGACTGATGTTGCGGGTTTTGTACCACAGCACGCAGCACCACTTTTACACCAAGATGTCGCTGACGCACATAGAAGTTTGTTCTCGTTGGTCTATTTTCTGATGAAACCGTCAAATCAAAGACTAAAAAATCGTACTCGTAGGCTCAACCTTGCACGGTATGCTATATCCATACAGGCTGTCCCTCATCGAAAAGCTAACTGACGCATTCCAGTGTTGTCTCATGGTCTTGCAATTCTTCAAGTAATGTCTTTGTTTGACCGTTTCACCTGCGAACTGTTAGACTATACCAAGACATTCTAAAAACCAGGGGATGTCCCAAGCAAAGCATAATCGAAAACGCAGAAATTCTTCGGAAAATTAAAGATCCCTTTGATTATTCAGGCGTATGGCCATTTTGGCGAAATTATTTTAAATTTTTCGTTTCGCGCGTAATTCAAGCAAAAGGCCTTTTAGGCATGGCTGCCAAACAGTAGGTCATTGGGTCACCTTTTGATGTCCATTTCCAAGAGTTCCAAAGTTTTTGAAATATCCTGACTTAGGTTACCTAAAAACTAATTTTTCATGCGCTGAATTCGAGATAGTTTCATTCGCCACACTAAATCTGCATTTGTTGCTGTTATCCCAATAGGATTCTGGGAATTGGATTGGCATTTGTTCAACGCACATTTAGTGCTTGCTTGTTATTTTACCCGGAAATGCAGATAATTATGTCGCGCATTTTGGATAACTATCAGTATTTGTAACGAATGTAGTGTTCCATACCGCAATTTGCATGTTCCCAATGAAATTATGTGGTCCGCAATTTCGTTGAGACTCGAGGACACGCTTCTCAAATATTTCAAACAGCGCCGAGAAAACGAGAGGCTCCAGAGACGTAAGTCACAGCCCGGACGATTACCAATGCCATTGAAGTATCGAATAAATTGTATATGAACCACTTATTGTGTTCCAATAGATTAAGGAACGGACCTTGCTGGAGGCGTGTTTTGTTCAGTCTCAAACTGGTCACAGTGTTCCGCAACAAGACAGGCTATCACGATGTAATGATGGCAGTTTTCATTGTCTTTATAATTATTTATTAACGGAGGTGACTGAACACGCACATTCTTCCGTTGATTCTGTGATGCGAAACTCGGGGCTTTATAATATTGGACACCTGGTTTAGCGTGAAAGTTGGTTACACGAAAGTTGGGGTTGCCTTGTGCTTATGCTTCCGCCGGGGCCTCTGAGAGTGCCCACAAACGATTTTGGTAATGTATCACGGTGTCCTGGTACGCATGGATTTCTTTGCTAATTTTCTTTACACGTAAAACGTAAATCCTTTATTATTTCCCGATTACCAGCAGACGCAGCAAGCGCCTCATGGCTGCTTTTGCCATGCACCATTCGTCTCTTGGAGCCGAGAGCAGTGACTCGGCGACAGGCGACCCATACTCGTACCTTCCTGTTAAGTTGACGTAGTAGGTTCCAGTTAAATTACGGTTCTTACCCATTAACTCGGAAGCTGTTACCCAACTGCTTATTATTTGTCTGCTGTCCCTGTTTACATCAACGCCCTCTTTGCATAACGGAGACCCTGTGATTGGATTTTTTGCTGAGCTTAAACCTACTGCCATGTAATCGCCTGTTCCAACCAATCCAATGGCTTGCCTCCCTGCCTCAGCGGCTAAGTCCTTGCCTTCCGCAAACTAGGCACCTACTCTGGCCCAGCTAGTACTTGGTTTCTAGGTGAGCCAACAAAATCTACCCTTTCCTGGGTTCATTTATCTTGCTGTCATCCACCTTTAGATTTTTTCCATTGGACACCTTTTTACCTGATGCCTCCTTGCACTCACCAGACGCTACTGCTCTCATCCTATTCCTTCCTCATTCCCCCTCCTCCCAAGCCTCAAACTTCGACTGTAGTTGCGCAAACGCCCCGTGCAACTTCTATTTATTCAATCTGGCTTGTCCGCGGTCTATACTCACATGGTCCTCCAACTGAGTCGAAATTACCGATGACTCTACATTGGCTTGACTCTACCTCTGTCCATCTCCTCGTCTAACCCAGATCAAGACGCCACGGAAAAGCGTATCATCTGTCCAATTGCGGCAACCTTGATGACCGTTACGGGGCTATCCAGAAACCGAAGTATGTCAGTGCAATGATGGCATGGCACTGCCATACCAAGTCTTATGGCACTCCCGCTACTACTTCCTTCAGAATCTCGACCGCAGCCTCTCGCCCACTTGGGCCCGTAATCGCAACCACAAACAAATTTTTCACCTGGCCCCAAACGCCTCGTTCTAAACCGCTGAACATATCGTTCGGATTTAACCAACCTAGTTTCCTGCCGCAATTTTGGTTTGCCTATTCCACAAGGTCAATTTCATCTACGGTGTTCGATTGGCCCTATGCATTGCCACTATCTCCCCATCAAAATTATCCTTTGCACCTGACCTCCCTAAAACAATGACACCAGTGAGTCTACTCAGCTTCGATTTAAGCCATATTTTTGAGACAAAACTTGCCATTTGTCTCCAGATCGAATTCCTTAATCTCCATCACCACGTTGCATTTTGTGACCCTAGTCATTTACTCGACCGCCCAAGGTCACTCATGGTCAGCAACGGTTTTCAGTTTTAGTCGAGGTCAGTCGGCTTCATCTTTGAACTCGTCATACCTCATGCCCATTTTCCTCTTTTTTTTCGGTTCCCACAACTGCGGTGGCTTTTCATGTAATAAGCATACCCGTTGTGTTGTTACCTGCCGCGTTCAGGTTGTAACATCTCGATCATGCCTCAATTGGCACGCCCCCTACACGTTGGGTAATAAACCTATTATTGATATTACTACAGCGTTCAGTAAATGGTCACGTCATTATTGGCGCTGTCTTAAACATGGCATTTCATACTGTCGCAATCGATCGACTCTGGTTCCAGGCAATACTATTGCAAAATCTAGATACTTTCGGAACAAGTGAAGGTTTGGGAACTAACACTGTCTTGCTTCCTGTGCATGGTTCCCAAGTGCTTAGCCAATAAAGCGGTGCGGTCTTCTGAGCTGTAACAACCATATACACTGTCACTTGTGCCCAACATGCCACTGGTTCTGCGCCAAACGTTAAGTCAACAATAATCCGTTCGCAACTTCTTATTTTTGGTGTAATAATTAATTATTCTTAAGGCTGCACGCAACTGTTTATATAAGCACCTGCGTTTTGCAATTCTGGGATCTTAAATGAGGTCTACGACAGCTCGTTATAGGTTTGTGAGCCCACGACTGCGTTGAATCAGCCTTACACTGAGGTGAGGCTGATACCGTGGTGGTTTTGGTGTTGGGATGTTTTAAGTCCTGTTAAGCTGCGTACTTCACTAGGTTCATTCTGGTTTTACTTGACTGGTTACATTTCCAAGGTAAACACACATCCGGAAAAGGGTGGCCCACTATTACTGTCAGCTTGCAACTCCGTCGACGTGGAGAAATCCGGAATTTGGGTGATTAGTCATCCGCTGGATTGTCGCGTTTGGCACGCCGTAATATCCTCCAGGCCAAACTGTGGGCGATTTTGAAGTTTTCAAGAGAATATCCCGGAGTCGAAGGTAATATACAGGAAATTAGAGGCGACGTTTTCTGGCACCATCAAGAAGAAACAGTAAGTGGTTTTAGGTATTAAGGAACTTAAAAGGGGACGGAAATTTATACAGGGCTCAATCTGCGCTATAAAGGCAAAATGATGGGACAGGCTGCGTGGGAACTTTTGATTTAGCTAAAGCTGTCTTAGCTATAATGTTTCGATACCAATTACTAAGCAACGGAGGCGACAGGAGTGCGGGCTGGACTGCGGGAGCAAATACTTGGTATGCTACGCTGGACGCTAACCTGCGACTTGGGCCAAAGGTGGTTGCATAACAAATCCACGTCGTACCCGTTTTTTAAATTGCGGTTCTGAATCTTCGAGTTGGATAAACACGGTATCAGAAAGTGTGGTCCGATGACCCAGAATATGACTTGGTGAGAAATGCCGAAATTAAGACATTGCTTTGGATTAGGATTTTCGGTCTCAGTGGAATAAGCGGTCGGCTTTCCTTTAACGAGGAACGCGTAGACAAGGATGGACCATTGGCAGGACGTTTGTTGGGACTTGGTGGAAGGGGGGCTTAGGCCAGGTGCGCTTGAATACGGCAAGGAGTCAAAGTCCTGCATATTTCGGTGAAAGGGAAGATTTTTATGGGGATTGAATATGTGCGATTTTTGTATCGTCAGCAAAGATGAGTCAGACGCGGGGCAGGATCTCAATGGGGCCTAGCACGAGTCCTTGAAATACTTCGCAGGTGATTATCAGTGAAGAAGTGGACGGCGAGCCACCGACACAAGAATCTAGCAATGTCAAATTAATTAAGTTTCTATTGCAGGGGTGCGCGATTCACAAGGTCAGATTATTTTAGAGATTCAGTTTGGCTACTAGAAAAGAGTGCGTGGCACCACAAACAGCGGCGACGAAGTCAACAAAGTGGGAGTGGCAGTCACTGACTGCGTTCCGGGTCAAGGTGCTGTGCTGCCGGTCATCTATGGCATTTGTACCTGGAGAGAACCTGCTTAGCAGGCTTTTACTCTACATTGTAAGTCTCACATTAGGGCAGGGATCCGGTGGATTCTCGTGCAGCTGGAACCAGCCAATATGGATCTGGATTCAAGATGAGCTTGGATTGGGAACTGTTTTGATTTAGAGGGGAAGATCCCATACTCAGGACAAAGACTACGAAGTGTTTGCCAACATTTCAATAGACAAAGGTTGGAAGGCCAATGACTGCGGGCGCGAAAGTTTCAAGTGTCCAAAGGATGATTGAAACATCAACTGGAATGAGGCTGGTGACTGGTGTTCGGGCCAACCTCAGCCAACCCCAGAATGTGCGGTGGAAAATGTGGGTTCAAATTTGGGCACAAAGGGAGTGTGGATGCTTGCTAGACGTAGGGCCAATGGGTCCTCTACAGCGGCAGGTTTCGCGATGGAGCTGCCAGCGGTGGAAGTCAGACAGGTATTTCAATGGGGTTCTAGTACGAGCCTCACAAAAAATTTGGCTCAGAAGTTTAGGATATCAACAGTGTTGCTCTCTTTTTGGTTTAGGCCTCCGTGTATTCAGATGGTTTGGACAGGATTATGGAAACGATGGCTATTGTCGATACTTTAACAAAAATGATGATTTAGATGAGACCCAAATCTGCATAACAGACTTGGACAAAGCCTCTGTGTAACATGCAAAAAGAGGGGTCTTGAAGTCTCGGTTAGTATATGCCCTGATGTGTATACCCACTAAAAACGTCACTGTTTGCCATTTTGGCCATGTTTGGGTGGCATGTTTATCTAGCCACCGGTGGCTAACGTTAGATAAAGGGGCCAAACCCGGGTTTGAAAGCTTTTCTCAAACATTTTAAATATCCGTTGCAATTGAAGACTGTTAACGGTTGGCCTGGCTTTCCCTTTACAGGATAAAAAATCTGGTAGTTGGAGTTCTTTGGTAATGCACAAGCAACAGTTATGACTGCTTGGTGGCTTGCCACCGGGCAGGTTTGGTAGCGCACACTCGCTTGGGATGTGGTTGTGAACGGCTGAAATGCACTGGTTGACTTTTGTCCCTGGTGCCTGCGGCAGTCTGTAAAATTGTTACGATTGGCCACCAACACAAACCTCAATAAGTTACCTCGTCACATCTAGGAATACCATGTGCATGCAACCAAAACAAAAGGCTAAATCAAGTAAACTGCTGGCCGCTTTATCACTGAGAAACAGCCACGTGTCCCTACATTGTTTTTTGGAAGAAATTAGGCGGCTGTCCCCAAACGGATGCCCACTTGTAGAATAGTCATTGTTGATTCCCCCTGTGAATCAACGGTGAACAGCGGTCATTTTTTGTGTGTTCTGACTACTCATGTTTAACGTGACTTACGCCCGTTTATTATAACGTCGTTTTTTTCTCTGCAGCCCGTTCCCCCCTATTTCGCTCCTACTTAAGGTCTGCTTATTCTCCAGTGTTTGATGTCAATATTTGTCGCCCGTCCGTTATTGCTCGCAAGTTCGTCTCAGTTCTACCCATTTTCGAGCGTCTGCTCTGAAGAAAAAAGGGACCGACCGGGAATCGAACTCCGAGCTCCCCAGATGGCGGGCGAGCGTGTTGTCCACTGCACCAACTCGACACCCGGATGGCCCTATATCCTGTATAACTTATGTACCGCATCTGCCAGCCAGCCTTTGGTGAGATATTCTTTAAATGGACCTAAGCGCGCAATATGATTTGTCACGTGACACGAGCAGCCGCATCACGCCGTCAGCCGAAGAGTTCCTTATCTCTCGAACGTACTGATTGTTTTCTGTGCCGTTATATCTTCATACGATCAACCCATACTGGCTGACTGCCCGTATCTGTATGTTTGTACATCGTTTGAGCTAGGCTGGCCTCTTGCAGCCGGGAAAATCAAAGCTTATAGTTGTTAGCTCGGAGCGGGGCTTTTTGGCATACTCTACTAGCATCACCATGGTTGGAGTGCGCACTTTTTCCGACGGACCTCTTCTGATTGGTGGATCACGGGCGGTCCCGCAGCGTGCGGAGGAGCTTCGAGATCTCTTCGTTTGACTATCGGCGGCTTCAAAGCGTTAAACGGGTCACATTACTCATAAAGTTGTCGTAAACTCTCTGAGAGCCTCCAACTGGGGTAGCCGTACCTGAGTTTCACCAGGTGAGCGCACCTCCGAGCCTTAGCTTAACATCCTGCTCGAACATCGAACTGTACGCGATTGGTGGAATATACCCAGTTGCAACTTACCAAGTGTTCACGATAAACTGAAATGCAATACGGGGTGGTCTTTGTGCCGCACACTCTGTTGAAGAACACCGTAAACGAGAGATTGAGCTGGTAAGGAGCTGAGTCTCTCGGTTAACTTTTAAGTGATTGTATTTTGCCAAGTGCGTGAAATTACGTGATCAAACAGAACATAAGGTTGATGAAGACTTTGGGACTGAGTTCATCTAGCGAGCCCCATGAGTAAAACGGGTGATCGGCAGTAGTGGTTTTCTCAGCAACTTCGTGACTTGTATGTTCCTCCATGAAAACACATTGTAAGGTACCAGATGTTTCTTCCAGGGTGGGTGTTAAGCCATTATGAGTTCCTGATGGAGGTACGCTTTGTCCGGCCTGGGCGGTCTACTGACAAGCTTCTAAAGGAGCTACAACGTGTCCGAGATTTGATCTAAGATCCATTGCTCTTCCCGGACGAGGGAGATCCAACGGTTTCTTTGGGTGGTGGAATTTTTCCAGCACGATTTTCCAATTACTATCTTCATTGACAACAATAAAAGACACAATGATTAATGCTTTACTGACATACAGGCGTGTCAATTTATTTGAATAAAGCCTTATAACGGAAAGAAGAACGAAAGCTGAGCGGAAAAGAGAACCTGGGGCTAGTCTTTAACGAACGTCCGAAGTGCCCACATCTTCAGCACTCAGTCAGACAATCTGGATAGAAATTGACAGCATGAACTCCACTTACACCGGTTAGCCGCCATACAGTTAAGTGTCTCAAGCCGAGCACAGGGAGGGTTACGTGGGTCTCATCCTGGAAGGCAAACAGCACCAAAAACGCCCAAACTTTCGCAGCGTCCATTCCCTTCTGCTATATCAAATTCTGTCTACCTCTAGGTATAAGCTGCTCCAAATTAAGTAAGGAAAACAGCGTTCTTCTCGGCAGGTAATAATTCGGCATCTGTAAGGTACAGACTTTAGTTTAGTTCAGTTTGCAGTCCTAGTTGGTTTCTTTGAGTTAAGCCTGCCTTCCTGATTACTGCATTGCGGACATACTGATTCCAACTGATTCTAACTATGGTTTTGAGAAATCGGCGATCAAAGACCCAAAGATATCTCAGATATCTCAGAATTGATCCAAAGTGGCCCAGTCTCACAACCGTACTACACATACCGCCCACAATGTACTCTGATGTATGCATCCTTTGACACCCGGAGACATGCATTTTTCGTGCTACGAGTGGCGGAAATTGACAAGCTTGGTCGACTTTTGATTCGTGTGTCACTGTCGGCTGTCACGCTACCGCCAGAGCTGATGCGACTTCCGAGATACATATAGCATTCAACCTCCGTTGTCACTCCTTGAATTCTTAGGGGTATGTTCAAAACCGTACGTTTTGCAGCATTACTTGGCGGCGAAGCACATACTGAAGGACTATATGACCTTGGTCAACTCTTCAAGTAATGCTTACGCTTTCTGCTCGTTTGGAAAAACGAGAAGAATGTCGTCTTCATACTCCGGGTCTACAAGTTTCTTACTCGGAGAGATCTGAACACCGGTGCTTTTGAGACCTTCTTGTGTGCGGCTCACTACCTCATCAATATCACAGTTAAATAAGTAGGTATAGTGGACAAACTGCTTGTAGAAAAGGTTTTGCGAGCTCAGTATAAGCTCACGCGTTCACAAGTGTGTAAATTTGAGGGACGTATGGTATTTACGGACTTCCGGGGCATACCCTGTTGCTCATGTGTGTCAAAAAGTACAAACCGGTTCACAGAATCGGAAGCCGCGTTGAAGGTAAGGTACACCAAGATCGTAGGTCGCCATATGCATATCGCTGCTCCAACGTTTGGTGGAGTGTGAAGGTCTGCATACAGCCCCTTCCCGGACGGAATCCGGCTTTCTGTTCTTGGCTCTTCTCTTCACGTACCTTCTTGAAATGACGTAGATTAAGTGACGCGGAGTATGGTTACAACGGGGATCGAGCCAATCCCTCTGTGACTGCCACATTTACTGCGGGCACGTTTTTTGGAAATAGGCTCCACTGTCGAATCAGTCCATTTTGTTGGGGCCAGATGGTGGTTACTAAGTTGGACAGACACCGACTTAGAATTTCACCTCCATGTTTGGACGCAGCGGGTAGGCCTTCGTCACGACCAGCGGCTCGGCGAAATCAAAAATCTTCCAACACGGATATGACTACAGACAGTCCAGTAAGGCTGGAGTTGCTCTCAAGAACTCAGTTGCCTTTGTTAAGTGAACCTGTTAACGTAAAGTGCGTTGCTTCCAAGGATTATGTGCAGACCTCGAGAGTGGAATGTAGAAAATGATATTCTCAAATTACCAGGCCCCACAGTCGAACAACCTGGAGCACTGCTAGATATTGGTTTATCAGTTTCCACGGTAGCGTTACCTACAAAGTGTCTTAATCTTATTTAGAATCATCAGCGATGCGCATCTCACAAACTTTTCGGGCCTCTGAGAGTATACGGAAAGCTCTCCAAAAGCTTCGGTACACGAACCTTGTCCGTCAGAGGCGCCCAGTCTCTCCATTCGTATTTATTTTCGTGATCGATGGCATAATAAAACGAACGATGAAAGGTCTTCAGAACCCCCTTTTTAAAAAAGCGTCTGACGAGCACCTTGTCTATCTGGAATATGCAGATGTAATGGCGGTATTTTCCTCAGCTTAGTTCTCGGTCTGGACCTCCCAAGCTAGCGTTCCCATCAAAACTACCACCAAAGGTGCACAACGTATATTAACACTTAAAACCAGGTGCATAACACTAAGAGAGCGCGCTGCATATATAGTATATGCGGCGACAACCTTGAAATTCGCAGGTCTTCTGGACGCGCCGTTGGGAACCGGAATCGGCCAACATTAGGTCACCGGCTGTTGGGTCCAGGCTTTCGACCAATCGGAAGCAAGCGGCCCGAACTTTTGGTGAATCTCATTCGGGATACGCTTCTCGGCCTTGGCAGTGCCTAACTGCGAGCGGTAAAGCGGTATCAGTGTGGAATTCCGTCTAATTCCCCCTTGAAGCCGAGGGTTTACCTGCTGTAGTATGCACGCTATAGATGCACCAGGGGACAGTGATTCCCCAAAATAGGTGTTCACGACAATTTCTGTGGATGGAAAACAGAAAGAAAGCTCATGAAACGAAGTCCAGTAAGAAATGTACGTCATTACTTACATATAAATCAACCAAACTGGCAGGTACCGTATACTACACTTGCAGTGGCCTCACTGGGTTGCGGATCCTGTCTGTCCAGCATCGCGGTGGTAATGCGTGCTCAGGCTGGTCCTCCGATTGATTGATTGATTGACCGACGGATTGACTTTCTGGAATGGTGCCGAGATCAAAAGTGTTCAGACGCATCTCTAGACTCAACTCACTCCATCCTGTGAGCGGGATCTGCGCATCTGTCGGCCGGATTTTGTTCGTGTGCCGTATCCATCTGGCTGGGTTAACTTGAATCTCGTAGAGCACTTTGTCACGCTGGCGAAGGATTTGTCCTGGGATCCACGTAGGGTGTCTTCCGCTGTAGTCACGAACCAGCACTCTAGCCTTCGCTGAAGGAGCCCGCGGTTGCTCCATGATACCGGTTGAGTTCCGGTGACTAAGCTGCCTTTTCTGTGGCCGGATAGTGTCATGCGGTGTTCGAAGCTTACGCCGGAGCGGTGCCTCTGCTGGTGACACTCCATCAGGCGAGTTGGGTTTGGCGTCACTCGATACGCTAGCAGGAACCTTTGCAAAGTCTCTTTCGTTGGTCCTTCCCCTCCGGACTTCTGAAGTGCACGCTCCAACGAAGCGTTCTGCCTGGCCGTTCGACTGGATGAAACGGCGGCGAGCGGACATGGATTACCCCATACTCCCGACAAAACACTGCGAACGCCGACGATGTAGACTGACTGCCGTTGTCGGATACCACACTTTCTGGTGTTCCAAAGCGACTGAACAATCGTCGAAGTTCCAAGTCTGTAGTGGCAGTTGTGGGACTGTTCATTGGAAAAATTTTCGGCCCTTTGCTGTAGGCATCGACCACAAACGAAAAGTGTTGGCCACCACCTGGACCTGCATAGTCGATGTGAAGACGAGACCAGGTTTCGGTCAGTTTCGTTCACGACCGTAGGTAGGTTTTCACGGATGACTGAGGTGCTTGTCAGATTGTCAGATTTCTTTGGGGCGCTGGAGTTGATTGCGTGTACACAGATGCTTTAAGTAACAGGTGACTGGCCGATCATGGCCGTGTTGTGCTTCAGGTTGATGAGGCGTTGACATCCCGTGGTGAAGGTTTGCAACGTCATTTCAACATCCTGTTCAACTGTGTGAAGCAGCCGGGTTCTGATGTCTGCATCCTGGGACGACTGGAGACCGGATACGAAGATGAGGCACTTAAACTGACTCACCGTCACTGAGCGGAGCTTCAAATGCTCGCATTCTTGACTGAAAACACCGGCAAACTTGATGAAGTCGTCAGTGTCTTTTTGACCAGCTTGAGGCATTGATAACGGATACTGAACGGTGGTGTTTGATCCCCAAATATCTCGGACAATGTTTTGACCGTTTCATCAAAGCTGAGGTCGCGAGGCAGCTTGGGGAAAATAAAGTTTGTGTGCCGTCCATGCTCTGGTGTGCCGAGTTTCTGCATCAATAATCTGATTTTCCATCCGCCATCAAACTTGGAAAAATCAGTCTTGAACATGTCTTTATATGGCTTGAACCAGGAGTCAAAAGTATGTCCAGAAAAAGGGTTGAATGTAAACTCCGTGATTGAGGCCGTAGCTGCATCAGTTGAGGAAACGGAATACTCACCAGTGCTGGCTGCTGCTGTCTGGATGTGTAGTCTGGATGGACTGACCAAAGTCCTGTGGTACGCACCCGCAAAGTGTAACGTCATGCTCCTGGACATACACTCACTGAACAAGCCACTTACAATCCAGGGAGAGGCACTGGAAGTTGTGGAGCGTTTTACGTATCTTGGAAATTGTATTAGTTCTGAGTGTAGTTTGACGGATGAGGTCAATGCACGAATCTGCAAGGCTCCGGTCGCGTTTGCTAATATGGGACACCTTAGGCGTCATGGCGGTATATCCCTGAGTCTCAAGGAACGTGTGTATCAGGTTACAGTACGGGCTGTTTTGTTGTACGTTTGGGAGACTTGGCCTGTTCGTGCAGCAGAACTGAGACATCTTCAAGGGTTCAACAGCCGTTTTCTCAGGACCATAGCTCGTGTGTTGGTGCCAGCTAATCCGTAACGAGGCAATTAGAAAGCGAGCTTCCGATTGTACAATGAGAACTTCCATTGAAGAATATTTCGAGTACCAGAAGCCGCGTTGGTTGGGCCATGTATTGTGCATGCCGAACCATCGTTTGCGGAAGAGGTTGCCATTCTCCGTGCCCAATTCATAGTGGTGGAAGTAGAGAAGTGGCCAACCCTTAACGTGGCAGAGGGGTATGAAAGAGATTACGAACCGTTTGGGTGCTGTCGACGCTACTCACCTTCCAGGATGGGGACCACGTGCTCCACACCGCGTCTGGTTGGAGACGCTGCAAGATATGGTTTCTAATTGATGTCAGTGGCGTTTTTATTGTCAGTTTCTATCCAGAATGCCCGAGGGAGTGTCTGGAGTTGTAGGCACCTCGGAGTGATTGTGGTAGGCTGGTACTAAGTAACTTCCGCGTTCACTTTTATTATTTTATACACAATAAGGCTTTCAAATAAATCATGGTTGTATGGCAGCGAGACATTTGTGTTGAACACTGATGTCGTGCTGTCGATGATGATGACCCCACGAAACTCCTGGAATTCCCGGACCGGCGACCTTTCCGCTAGTAGTTTGAACACTTAATTATCTGGCCACAAGCAGTTGATCAGCAGGCTAATTAACTCGCATTCAGACAGAATATAGAGTCACTCAATCTTCAATCTACACGTGATCTTCAGTTTACTGGGTTATCGAACGAAGATTTCTCAGTTGGAGCACTTAGGCGGGACATGGTGCCAACCGATTTCAGTGGCGTTCATGTTGCCATTTTCTGTCCAGATTGTTTCACAGAGTTTTGTAGGTATAAGTATTTCGGATGTTTCGGCTAAGCTACCCTAGCCCCCCATTTTTCGCTCCATTGTAAGGCTTTATCCAAATAAATTGTCATCGTAGCATGACAGTGAGGCACCAGTGTTATCATCCGGTGTTGCTGTCAAGGATGATGTTGTTTATGATGATGATGACCTCTTGTGGTAGTCTGGCCACGGCGTTTGCTAAATGGACCAAGCTCCACGCAGGCCACTGACTGATGTTTTTGCAGACTAAGGTCCCAATCATGTCTAGATAATGATATTCCTTTCCTTGAGGACCGCTGCTATCAGCGATTGCTTTCCTCACCGGAGGCTCCTCTGGAACCGTTGCGTGTATGAACTGTTTTGATACAT
>SJOL01006442.1:642798-695245 GCA_004794785.1 Opisthorchis felineus
TCCTCAACCAAAGCCTTTGGCTCAAAAGCCTAACCGCAAGGCAGCGGTGTTGGGCTGGAAATGCAAGTACATTACCAATTTTACGGAACACGTTGCCACACATATTAAAACCACCAACCTGGAGGGCCAGGAGACTGTGTTCGTCAGACCTCTACCCATTGACCAACCTGGTATGAGAGATTCTGCGAGTGTCACGGGACACCCCCAGTAAAGCTCAATGGGTCGCCGACGTACACAAACCGCCACACCACGGTAAGGTCCAGTCTCTGCGTGACAGTCACGAGAGGAATTCTTGGATCAATTCATTTTAGTGACCAACGGACTGCTTCCTCCTAAAAGAACACCGATCCTCCCCTTGCCAGTTGCTCTTGCATCACCATCCTCATCGTTTACAGCAACACCGATTTGGTGCTAAGGAGGACGTTGATAGATTGGGCGTTGTAGTAGATGGCTGGATTCTTCGTTAACAAAACCTGTACATACGCAGGCGCAACGCAGCTGAACTCATGCACTACGCTATGTGTGACGAGACGTTTGAAACAAACTCGCCGCGATCGACGGACAATTCAGCCACCACCAAAGCTAGTTGTCGTGCGACCACGATAAGTTATTTGAGGGAAGCCACAGAAGACAAAAATTGGAAATGGAGGAAGCCCAGTACTGGTGTATACATATCCAGTACGATCAAACAGCCTGGGAAGAAACAGACAACACGAGTACCACCGACTTCCGTTCGCATACATACCTTCCAGTCTACAGTGAAGATGGGTCGCACCCATCTTACCTTTCACCCACGTTAGCTTCATTCCCTTTTATCAACTCGTCTGTTGTCTGTCGCTCAGTTTACACCGCTCTGAATTCAGCGTGGAAAAACGGACTTCTCTTGCATGCCTTGTCTTACCAATGTGTCTAGAAGAATGGACTGGTCACGATCTTTGTTTCCTCTTTGAATGCAAGGGACACGGATAGTCCGAGTCACCAAGGCGCATACTGTTTCATAAACACTTCAGTATCTGGTCAACACAACTTCCTGACTGGAATCTTGCTTACTGTTTTTGGGTCGCAGTGCCACGACAAATAATTAACAGTTGAAGTCTTACTACAACAAAGTCTAGACTGCTGGCCACTGTGATAGCTACATTTATTACTAGCGTATTGGTTTAAGATGAACACATTGTCTCACTCCACTTGGCTGGATTGCCTCTATAATCTTGGATAGAGGCATGCAAGTAAAACAACAACCGATTGACGACTTCATTTCCATCCACAGACAGAGGTGATGTCAGGTCCTCTGTCCAGCATTGGGTAGACGCTTGAGGGTGAAGCAGTTTGAAGCCCCCCACTCCATTGTCCGCTGTCCTGTTTGTGGTCACATTTCCGCATAAACAGTGGTTGAATCGTTGCTCAAAATCTTGGCCCCGGGGTTCAAGCAGTGTTCTTCGGGGAGGGGTTGTTTCGCGGATTAGCCGGAACAGTTTCCTGACATTTCCAGATTTTTCACCCTTCTTCAATTCTCTGAATCCATAAGCCTCTCTGTCACTACACTTGTTGTCTGACAGCACCGATGGGTTCTATATTCTCGACCAGCCGGAGTGTGCTCCAGAGTCTCAGGCAAGGCCAATGCGTTGTCGGGGATCCAGGGCCTAGATATAGTTTCCTTCGCAGGCGGAATGTTCAACCTATCACACGGCTGTGATAATTGCGTTACATATTTGCAAAAAGTGTCGCAGAATACAGTTTTGGTAGATTTTTTTACCTTCAAATCCTTGATTTCTTTCACCCATGGGGCAAGGAGCGCGAGTTTTGCGTGCCGCGCTAAGTGCAAAAAAAAAATCGCAGCGACCAAGTGCTTAATATGAGCCCGGGGTGTGGTTCAAAGCGAGCGGCACTTAGTGACTGACCCACGCCGCCAATAACGATGTGGTTGACTTGGATTTTTAGCCGGCTGATGTGTGGTGAACATGCAGCCAATGATTTCAGTTGACTGTAAACTTAGTGCTGCGCACGGAAACGGCCCGCGGTCAACACATAGTTGCTAAGCTCTCTTTGTCTGTTCGTACCTAATCCAGTCCAAGACAGCTACAAGGCGAAACCTCAGAATCGCTGAAGACATTCGCACATTCGCGTATATAGCAGCCACAGTAATATGTGCAATCGCCTGTGGTAATGCATCAAAAGTATATTAGGAAGTGTTTTCGTGTAGTAGGGTTGAAGTTGATCAACCAGGGCCAAACTACCCTTCCAGAAACAACTAGTGACGGGTCTCCAGACAAGCAGACATCCTTCCGCTCAGTGACTTAAAATGCTACCGACCTGTGTATAGCCAATTGCAGCGGCCTCTTTATCACCAGAGGCGCACAGTCGGAGTGCTGGCGCGTAGATTTTTATTTAGATAAATGGCGCACATCATTGGAAGAGTATATCGTAGAGGCGGGGATAGCTTGCTGTTTGACGTCCTTCGAGGTATAAATACAGCCAGATAAACCGGACATCGGGTTCAAAGACGGATTGCTACGCGACGTGTGGGTGTCTCAGCAAACAGTGACGCAAGGTAAACAGGATTACAAGTGCTTGTGGATGGTTCTATGAAAATGCTGTTGTCTGTGGGTTGATTTAGGGAGAAGATAGAGAATAATTAAGGACGGTACCAGGAGTAGTTTGTTTTCACCTACCTGCCGGGCTGCACCAAGTAGTGGGGTCCGGCTAGTGACACCACGCGACGGCTGACGTGGCAGGAAGGTATTAACGTCCATGCACATCATGGTTGTGTGGGCTCAGATACCGCTAGAGCTCTTATTTTAGGATCAGTCGGACCAACTAACCCAAAATCCTAACTGGAAAGCCCCACTGGTTGGATTAAGACTGCCGCAATGGTCCAGTCTCCATGATATATGTCACTACACATGTTCCAACCCTTAATCTAGAGGGTCTGGTTGTCAGACCAGTTTCGTAGGAGACCAAATGTTGTCACATGAGTATCCCCAGTATAACTCAGCGAGTTACGGAGGCACACAACCTGCCACAGGTCTAGTTTCTCCGTGACATATGGCCTTGAAGGAGCGTAGTGACTCGTAACGGGGACGATACGATTCTTAACTCAAGAGCTAGGATACAACTCTGATCTGGAATAGGTTATTGAGGTGTTTGGTAATGTATAAGTTCATTCGAATGGTTCCGTATCCGATTTTAGCACAGTTGTTTAATTGGTGGCCAAGAATAAACTGCGAGGCCATAGACAGTAAACGGTTGTCACCCGAACAGATGAACTCTCAGCTCCGTTCAGGTTGATAACCAGCCCCGCCCAAACTTGGAACTTATTCCGGGCGTCAATAAGAAAGCAGATTCTTTGTTCCTAGTCGGGGCTCAACAAACGACTGCGAAGGGCAGCTTGGACCGCGAATACATACTGCAGTTTTTACTGCAGAGACAGACCTCCTGATCAAAAGTGGCCGGACCGCAGGAGGCTTACCACATATTAGCCAACCACAGTCGGTTCACACGGACGTTATGCGGTGCTGCTTGCAAACTCTTGTCGCCGTTGTAAATCCAAGGAAATGAGCTATTGGTTGACTCGAAGATAAAACCAAAGCAATTGGTACCGGCATCAGTCATTTACCTGGGTCATCCGACAATTCCTTTAAGTTTCAGTGTAATATCGCACCTTAATGTGGTGACTTTCATAGGGTCGACCATTAGCGTAGCTGTAAGGTGGTAACGGATAATCTGGCGGTATTCCATGTACCACGTGGTTAGTGTTAATATGCTAGACAGGTGCTGATCACAAAACAGAACATATTTCAGTCATTTACTTACGTTCAGCAGGTAGCCTGATGTGAGTACGTTGGGGACCAGCAAGGCTGAACTCCCTAACGAACGTTCATCCATATGTTGCGCAAGTTCGTGTGATCTATGAGCTGAGATAATTCAACCTCGTTCGAGTCGTTCGCTTGTTTTGCAGCACTTGAATGTATCGCGTCTCAAATTTTCTCGCGTTTGTGTGTGTAGGCAACCCCTCATGTCGTTGCTGAAATCTGTTCGACTGCCCATGACCGGTTTCACCCTTCTTTGGGGTTCATCAGGTAGGCGCAGTTCCCGTTTTTCCCTTAACCTTATGTTCTACTTGAACCCAAATTGCACGAAATTAGCGAAGTACGCTCATACCGTGTATTGTGATACTGGCGTATCGTACCAGCTGAAACATGAGGTGGGTTGGTGCGACACATTCAGTTGAAGAGGAACATTGTAAACGAGAGATTCAGTTGGGTCCCCTCTGAAAACGAAAGTGGTATGCGTATGAGTGTACTTCGCTAATCCCTCATGTCGTTTTTGTCGGACGCCAGGTATTCCCATCATCTGAAGTGGGGTTGTGGCTTTCCAAAATTAGCTGCAGTCTATTCCTTTAGTAGAATTTTTGACCTCCCCTATTTTAAACTCTATTTACCAACCGGGCCTTTAACAGTTCCCACTAGATGCCAATTTCAACGATTTCTGTCGAGTTGTCTAACAGATGGCGATGTTTTTGCATCAGAGTACGCCCAAGCACATTAGCATTTCCGTTGGGCCCAAAAACGAAGTCAGAATAAAACCTCATGAAAACTCCAGTTTTCAAAATCTGTAAGTCATGTCGGATGAATATGCCAAACATGTGCGAAAAAATATTGCGTTATGCAAGATTGCCGAAGTTTCTCATCAAATCAGACAAACCACCAACTGATCTGTGGGTCTGCAGCAGGTCATTTTTTGCCCGGACTATCTTTCTCTTGGGCCTTTGCTCCGTTTTTGGTGTTATTTTGCCTGTTTTTAGCTAGGTGTTATACCTGAAAGTGAATTATTACGTTGCGCACAGTGTTTAGATCAGTCTGTCATTTTCTGAAGACATGCAGCTGTGGTAGGAGACCCGTTCGGTGAAGTAGCCATCACAGCAATCGTTTGCATTTCATACAACAGGTCTACGGCTGATATGGGCCGTGTTCAGCAACGAGCCAGTAATCAATCGCCATGTTTTGGTTGACGAGAACTCAGGCCGCCCTGCTTTATCCAGCGAATGCAACGAATTCGAGGTCACAGACGAAAATCCCAACCACTCGTCATTTGGTTTTGTTTCCCTTTGGGAGTTACTTCATGAAGGCCGTGTTTATAATTTGATTACTGGAAGAGATCGTTGAGTCGGAGAGTCTCAAACTGTTTCTTAGGTGGAATGTTATCGTAAAGAATTTTTACTGTATTGTGGATTACCTGAGCAAAATATAGCATGGTAATAGCTCGTCGACTGCATTTGGCTGTTGCCAAGAGTGTATAGGTGTATGAACTTGCGAGCTGTTTTTAACCCACCTTAAACTCTCTCAAGTGCTTCCATCCTCAGCAATTTCTCGATGAGCCTTGTTTACTTCTAGCTCTTTGCCCGGGTTAAAATGCTATCAGCGTTTGTGTTTCAAAGCCCTATCGGATGGGGGTTAAAACCATCTGGATTTGTGTTCGTTTTCATTGAGCTAAATCTTTGGATGCAGAAAAGTTTAGTCAGCTTTAGATTAGCGGAGTGTATGTCTGAAATGATTTAATCCAAATATTGTGTGTATGGTCTACCTGACTAGTATGCTTCAGATTAGCACCGGTTTGTAATGGTTACTGACACGTGATGAATAGGGTTTTTCATCACATTTCTCGTCGGGCAGATGTTATCACTTGACATATTACTCTAAGTTGTTCGTATTCACATGAAAGACGGTTTGCCATAGGCATCGACAATGTCCCTAACGAGTGACTTCCAGCATGATTAAACGTCTTGTTAGCTGTGGCAGTAACTGTCTGTGAATGTTTCATTATTCTACCTTTTATCTTTCAGCAAATTCTTCTGCTGAATTGGGCTAACGAGTAACGCTCGCTGTTGATGGGTGGGCGATTTGTACTTTTTTCTGGTGAAAGCATCAATGGATCCAATCCCAAGACCAGTAATTTCATGTAAGAAATTAGTCTAGTCAGTTTTCGTTATTTCTCACGTCTTCGGTTCCAAGAGTGTAGGTTAGTGCTAGTAAATAGCTAGGTAGCCAAAGTGTATCTTTTACGTTTCAGTGACACGTCCACACCACCACACTCCGTTGGGATTCGTTAGGGTAACATTCTTTAGTTTATGGACTTTTACAGAGTGCCCAAACTCATTTTCTGTTTCCACCAGGTAACCTTACTATGTATGAATTGGAAGTTCTTGTTTCAAGATTACTTGGATGCAGCCAATGTTACATGAATTCCCAGGATATCAGGCAAGGTAGAGATCTACACTGTTTTTGTGGAACCGTGCTGTGAGCTAGATACGCGGTGTGTCAAATTGAGAGAGCAGGTGAAATCACACTGATTTGCTTTTGTAACTGTGGGCGAGGACTGAATACGAGACGCGATATTTCTATCGGGCTATCTAATGGATAATACGAATTATTGTGTACCATAAAAGCACGGAGAATACGCCAGCTATCTGGGAGTATATTTGGTTTCACTCCTCCCTCATTTGGAAACACTTTGTTTCCCAGCTCACACCCTGTCTACTAAGATTGCAACAAAAGTTAAACTGTTATCTCCACGAATTTACCGTGTTGTATATCTTTCAACCAGTTCCCCCTCTTCGGTTGCTATTTTCCAAACCAGGCTATGGGCATGAGGGCCTGGTATCAGAGCTCGAGCAACGTTGTTTACAAACGATAGCCTCGGAACCAGCTTTATGGCGCCATTCGAAACATGTAGCCCCTTACCCCGTTCGAATTGATGCCTACTTTACACGCTTCAACTTGAACCAACTTCAGTCTACCGTCAAGGTGCTTTCCAGTGGCCGCCCCACCAGACCTTTGGGGTCCATGAATCCGATGTTGTATGTCTATGTTGTATCCAATGTAAGTTTTTTCTAGCCAGTTGGAGTTATCTGAGGTAGCTTTTCACTGTGCTCCACGTGAGGATCGTTTAAGTTTCCAACTCGTTAGTTTAACTCCACTTTAGAATCACTCACGATTTGAAGCTATTGACTACCTGTATCTAGCTGTAATATTTTTCGGTGATAGTCCCGCTGCTTCCTTGTAGCTCGAAAAAATGTTTTTTTTCATATTCTTCAAGGGAGCCATGGTCACGGGATACAAGGTCTTGCATCTACATTCGACAATCTGCCAAGTCAAATTAGTTCTTTAGTGATCTCCAACAGTCCAGTCCAGTTCACTCCTCTCTGTAGCATGCATATTGTATCCTAAACCAGATTTCCACAGCACGGTCAGACAAAGAGCTTGAGCGTGCCCTTTAAACTTCGAATCTCTCACTTCTGAATTATATTGCGTTTATCGATTTCGTTATTTTTGGATTGTGCATTCCAACTTTCAAACAGGCCTTCCGAAGAGTTGAAAGGTACTCGTGACTTCATATTCCCCCCACTGTTTCTCCAGACAAACGCGGGTGTTCAGTGCTAACGGGCTTGTTGTGCCCTAACAAGTAACGGGCACAGGAACAGGCTGCAGGCCCATGTAACAACGCCCCCGGTACTATCTAACTTGACTGAACTTCACTAGTAAAGCGCATTTTATGGAAGTACTGTGTGTGAGAGTAGTCTCCGCTGCTGGTAAGCAGTCCTAATTTCTGTCCGGGTAAATACCCGGGTAAAACACCGCCCATAACTTTAGCAACCTTAAGTGATGCGCCACTAAAAGCCTCTGGTTTGGGTTTCTGGGTTTTTAATTTCGAGTTTACTGCTATCCTGTCACGAAGAGATTGGGCCTTACCTCGGTGTGACGGTTTGTGCACTTCCATAACCTATTGAGCTATACTGGGAAGTATACGTGTGGCCGGTCAATGAGCCTCTCATACCAGCTTGGTCACTGGGTAGAGGTCTGACTAACAGTCTTCTGGTTCTCCAGGTTGGGGTTTGAAACATGTGTGGCGACTTGCTCCTTAAAAATTTGGGCTGCTATGATGGTCTTAGGCCAACCACCACTGTCTTGCGGTTAGGTTTTTGATTGAAAGGCTTTGGTTAAGGACCCAGATCGTCCTGCTGTCCGGATCTGGACTCCATGGCAGTATGTCAGCCCACGTAAACCATGAATTACACATTTACAAATAACCTCATGCCACATCGGCCGTCACGTGGTGTCACTAGCTGGGTGGCCTTACTTGCAGCATACAGCAGGATGGGTAAACCAAAGCAGACTACTGCTGACGCCTTCATTTTTCCTCTTTTGCCTATTCGTTCTTCC
This sequence comes from Opisthorchis felineus, assembly GCA_004794785.1. Taxonomy (NCBI): domain Eukaryota; kingdom Metazoa; phylum Platyhelminthes; class Trematoda; order Opisthorchiida; family Opisthorchiidae; genus Opisthorchis; species Opisthorchis felineus. The sequence continues at coordinate 651,018 of SJOL01006442.1, forward strand.
CCAATTCCCGCCGTTGCTAGTGACATCTTCGTAGGCCCATTCTTGGGGACTGACAGATCCGTTCGCCGCCAATCGCCGTTAGCCGAAATAGCCACAGTTGAATCGGTCGCCACGGCCACAGACACTTCGAAATCATCCCTCAAACCCCATCAACTTCCACTCGCTCCTGTTTACGCAACTCTGTTGATCCAGAAGCCGCTGCTCTTGGTTCTGCTTGGGTTAGTATTGTTCTAAGCCGCCGAGCTGAAGGGTCTCCGGTTGAATGGTTGTCCGTTGATAGTCGCCTTTGTGTGGTCCGTTTGAGAACGTCTGTAAGAGTATCCCGTAGACGCGCCAATAATCGTTGCCTTTTCATCGTCTCTGCTTGCACCCAAATGACGCTAGCTCTGATACACGCAAATACAGCTTTTACGGCACTTTGAGTGCTTTTTTGCGGCGGGCTAAAGGCTCAGATATTGTTGCGGTTGCCGGGGATATGAACACACAAGTAGGTAGACTTAACGCTTCTGACGCTTAATTGGGTGATCGTCCACGAATGAAATCGAGATGCACTGACAACGGCAAGCGTCTGCCGCAGTTGTGTGCTGGCCACAGACTGCTCCTGTGCAGTACTAACTTCCGAAACATCCGAAGGCGCTTGGCCACATGGTGTCCCCCGTATGCGAGCCAACCTCCAATACGGATAGGCCACACTGCCATTAGCTGTAGGTGGCGTGGGTCAATTGCTGACAACCACTCGTTCTGGAACACCTATGTGGATTCGGATCACGCGCTTGTTCGTTGCTGCTTCTTGTTGCACTTTTGAGGAGTTCGCACAATGCGCGCAGCCCGCCTGATCATTGAAAAGTTCTCGGACCCCGATGTGAAACAAGTCTAGCAGGACCATCTGACAAAATCCGTTTCGGACAACACGTCTTCTGACGTTGGCTTTTACTGGAAGGTACTGTCCATAATTGATCACGTCGGACTCACCAATTGTTAGTGATCTGGTTGTAACGTAATTACGTTGGTTATCAGAAGGTGACAAGCACTAACAAATGTCCGTTTTATCAGAATGATGATTATTACAAAAGTTATGCGCACTTGATAAAAATAAAAACAATGCAAGAAGGGAATAAGCCGAAGAGTGACTTATCGTTTGAGGACAACTGTTGAGAGTTCCTGAGTGAAGTTCCGGACGTGGGACATGTCTTCCCTACAGTATAGCTGCTACAGGTGTTTCGTAGTTGTCCGTGGATACTTGTGGAGCTCGGTTGACTTCCTGTCCTGTGCGCGCGACTGTTCGTGTTTTGGGGCCCAGTTGCATGCCTATTTATTGTGTGCATTGTGAAGAGAGGGGTGTCCATTCGTGTTCGATAATTGCACGAACATGAATACAACTTGACCTGATGTGGTTGAAGTTCGTAAGCCTGGCGAGTGACGCAGGTGGTAGCCGCGTAAACAAAAATGGATGGGAAGTTGTAGTGTACATGTTGTCGGCTAAGGTTGCAAGCGGGACAGGAATTGTTACGTGATTTGAGTGTTTGTGACGCGTGATCTAGTGAGTGGCCGCTACACTGTCCATAACCCTGCAAGAAGCTTGGTGCCGGGGTTGTGGAATGATTCAACCAACTAGACATAGGCACTGGATCTCGAGCAACAGTTTATAGTTGCTCGAAGCTCGGACAATTACTCCTTCCGACCGAGGTCACAATACCTCCAGAAGAACCGTCAAACTTCAGGTAAAAATAGGGTATGTACGGGTCGAGAAGCTTATCGGGTCCAGAAAGCTGAAGAGGTGAAGAAGACGAGGTACTGTTAATGTGTCATAAAAGTTTATACAGGAACGGGTGCATCATTTGGCGGAAGCACTAACGAATACTAACGACTCGTTCGCCTGTGAAAAGCAGTTCATTAATCCCTGGGCTGAGCAGTTTCAAGTCCAATTCAACTGGTGACCTGCAGTTGGTTTGCTGCATTCTTTACGGACAACACTGCCCTGTTCATTAACCTTAGATTTCCCGACGGCTGCGGAATTAAGCTAATGGCTTTTGGGCCTCAAGCGTCGCGAAGCTGCTCTTCGTGATGGTCTCCCGTCCGCTTTGTTCAAAGGTCAATGAGAAAGCTTCATAGGATCTCCGTCTAACTTATTTGCCTCTATGTGGGAGAAAACGTCCGTCCCATCTAACTGGGGTGTGTCGGTAGTGCTGTCCATTTTCACAAAGTGTACTCGCAATGAATGTGGTAGTCACAGAAGGATTAGCTTCCCCATCGTTTAACCAAGCTCTACGTCGCTTATTCTACGTCTTCCTAGGAGTACTTTAGGCTGATGTAGCCTAGCCCTTGGTCCCCTTTCCTGCCCCATTTTTTCTTTGCATAATAAGGCTTTATTCGAATAAATTGGCGTGATTGTACATCAGTGAAGCACCAGTTTTCTCATCTGGTGTTGCTGCCATGATGATGATAATTGGCTGCTTCCTGTAGTTTATTTTTTGTGCATTATGCTGTTTGGCATTGTTTTGAATCTAAATTGGTTTTATATTTAGAATATGTGCCAACCATATATCTGCAAATAGCCTCGCCCTAAAACCTTGTTCATTCATGAATGTTAAGTCTACAACTTTGGTCGAAGTAACTCTCTCTTTGGCTACCGTGTTGCAGTCCAAGCTGATTGGCGTCTAATATTAGCTTACGGAATGCATGTTCGTTGGATGAGTCTTCTGAATGGTACGTGCCACCAGGCTTCCTTTCGTGTATACCTTGGGCCTCAGCTGTTCAGTTTGCCCACTGCTGGTTTTAAGACTGTCCTCCTCTAGTATACATTCGCATCATTTTTAAAGAACAATAAAGTCCAGCAGAAACTCAGAGAGGGTATCATTGCTGGACCTTGCTGTTTATGGGTTTGGACTTGCACAGTTTTTTATACATAGTCGGATGGCCACATGTCTCTGTGTCCCAACTTATTCGTATTTCAGACTGATAAGCACTGATAAGGAGGTCTGAATGTCCTCGAAGTCAAGGAGCACCAGAGACAATCAGTTCAATTAGCTTTATGAATTTTGATTCCACACCGTTCCCACCCGATGCCACCTACTGTTTTTCGGTCAAGCTACTTGGTAAAGTGCCAATTCAAACGGTTTTCTCCCCATTGTTTATGTTGTTAGTCTGTTGGTTTATTCTCTATTTTCTGCGTTTCGCTTCCAGAATTCCACGCAGTACGCCACGGGTGGCGTAAGACAGAAACTTGCCAGCTGGTTAGGTCACTTACAGGCGGGAAATATAAGTGACTGGGTAGTTCTGATGATTGACGCTGACCAAAATTCTAGCAAGATGTGGCAGAAAACCAGCGTACTGGATCAAATCAAGCGCGACTTTCGTGTTCCCAACGCGACTACGTAAGTGCCAGGTGGGAAGCATTACAATATGTAAAATTTTCCGCGCTGTTTTCTCGCTTCCTCCTGTGAATTGGGATTTTCAGATTAGATTGATTGCTGATAATGTTTAGGTTTTTTACTGATAATATGAGGAGATTTGGAAATTTCAATCAAGATTTCATCCTACAAGTCAAGCCAGTTTATACTGAAAAGCTGAGAAGCACTCTACAGCTGTGTCATCCTCAGTGTGAATCGTCAGCAGTACGCACCTCACGAAAATTCAGGGAGTTCCACATAGTCTGAATTCCGTGATTTGAAGATGAGTGAAGCTAGTTACTCAAACCGCTGATCAGCCATTAATGTCCGGACAGTTTGGTGTCCAATTGCTAGCCGGGAGGTAGCGGGTTCAAGGCTCCCTGGATTTTCGTTAGATGTGCACTACCAATGGTTTTCAATAGAGATAAAACAGTCGTACTGTGCTTCTCGGCTCTTTAACATAGATTTGCTTCACTTACAGGTGAAATCTCAATTCAGTAACTAAGCGGCAACTTCAAAGAGTCCTTCTTAAACTTTTTGTTAACACGATGGTCGGCACTAATGTGGGGTACCTGACCTTCTGTGGAGAGCGTTTACCTATGTGACATCACTGCCAAACTCGTGCTTCTGCTTGAGCAGCATGCGAGTGTTGAAAATTTGACGGTTGTAAAAATTTGGAAGAATACGAAGTGGATTGACGTTATATTAGGTTATTCTGGTTGATCCGCCTCCGAAATCTCTCCTTTGAGGATGCTGTTCACCCACTTGCAGCTTGGATCTGACTTGTGATAGCTCAGTAAGCTGATGTTTGTTTTCGTTACGTCTTCGGGGCAGTGATGATGGTGGATTCCGACCTGCAATGTGCTTGAGATGGCTCTGTATGTGTCTTCGACTTCGGAGGTACGCTAAGTTTGTCCGGTGTTGCCTGTAGCGTGAGAAATTCGGTGGTCCCATTGTAGGGCAAAAGTCTGCTGTCTGAAGTTGATTCACATGACACAATCGCCTGGGGTTTTGCTCTTGCTGCGTACTTGACGTCATGTCCTTCGCGGCGTCCACCGTGGATGGCGTTCACGGTATTCTGGACTCAGCGCTTTCTGCCTTTCTTGAGACCGCTGCTGTTTCTCTTCTGCCGATCTCCCCTTCAACATCCCGGATAGCGGTCGAACGCCCTGCTTGACCATGGGATTGTGGATTTCAGGGTGAAGATCGCAGGTCTATGGTTGCTGGCTGTCGGCGGAATCCGTCAAAACGAGATGAAGTGCCGCGGCCACGGGTGTCTGAAGTCAAAAGCTGGACAGGCATTGTTTTATGTGCGTTTCGATTTGTCACCTGTTCGGTTGAAACTGCGGTGGATGTGTTGTTCCTCTGAACGTATCACCGTCGTCTTCAGTATTGAAGGGTTGCTCCAAGGGTTGAGGCCCAGTATTCTCATCCAGACCTAGGAGTTCGAGGTAGGAAGCACCATTGAATTGAACCTCTTTGAACGCCACGGAGGAGTTCAGCTTTTCGGCTAGTTTCAGGCTCCCACCTGTTGCATTACGAACGGTGCACTTTGTGTGTTGCACAGGTGACTGTTCATTTGCAGCAGACTGAGGTCATGATTTGTGTCAAATTGGAGGGCAACCAGTGTACCGTTGCTACATTTCGTGATGAATTTTCGTCGACCGAATGATTTCATGCTAAATGTAGCGCTCACGGCCTCTGATTGCGTTCTTGTGTCGGGTCGATGTTCGCGCTGGCTGAAGTTGCCTTTGCAGTAATCTTTATAACCTTTTCGATTGCACCTACTGGACGTGTGGTTGCGGTGGGCGCAGTGGCGTCAAAGTGTCGTTCGTCACAAAACTAACGGGGTTTGGGCAGTTTTCTTGGGGTCCGTTTTTAATTTGCTTACATTTTGGAAGTTATTTTGATTGCCATTTTAGCTTTAGAAGTCTAGGAATGTTCAATCATTGCAGTATCAGTCTTGAGGCTGATAAGACGCTGACATTCAGTGGTAAGTTTCTGAAGTGTCAGTTCTGGATCCTGTTCAATTCAATTCACTTTAATTGATTCTCGGTCATGACTCTGAGCGTGAAACGCTCACATTCTTTGTTGACCACGCAGGGGTACGTGATAAGATATTCTGTGCTCTTCTTGGTTATCCTGAGACACTGATAACGACTATTTAACAGGAGACACTTCTCATCGAGTATTTAGGCCAGGAGCTTAATGGTGTTTATGGTGCCAAGGTCATGTGGCTGTTCGGGGACTATAAAATCTGTGAACCGATTATAGTCAGTTTTGCAGCGACAGTTGAACTTTCCACGTACCAGCAAGTTGAGCAAATTCGGTTCAAAACATCTTGAAGATTCCGAAATTTCTCCTGGATTCAGCGTTGAAGCTGAATTTTGTAATCGGACTGGCAGCGTATCTGTGGAAGAAGACGTAGGCCCATTTGTTTTTTCCGTGGTCACCGACATACTGTGCATCAGCGCACCAGCAAGTCCCATTTAAATATCTTCGAACTACTTCTGTTGGTGCTGCGGAATTTCTTGAAGTTCTGTTGTGATCAACATCGTGGGTTTAGGTTGCGGCCAGTTGTTGTGGATTCGTGACTCATGCTGCTTCTTGGCCCCATTCTTCCACCTACTATAGCATATCAAAAGGCGCGGGAGCTTGAGACGGCTCTTTTAAGAGACGAAGGACGATTGATTCACATATATTTATGGAGCAGTAACCGAACTTACCACAAGGTCACACTAATCTTCGTGGTGGGATGAGCAGCGGCAAGCTAGAAATGCTCAATTTTGATTGGCCTATATTCTGATCAATCAAGCCACTCCTTGTGGTCCGTATCGGCTAGCCATACACCCGTCCGATCCATGTGATTTATTATTCCGCGCGACTCGTCTCAGGACAGGAGTTTAGTATCTCGACGAATATACTCATCTGCATATCGATTTGGCTTTGACGGGAGACTCACTTGGAACCCAGCTGAATTTCTCGTTTATGATGTTTTTAAGCAACCGAGTGTGCTGCACCGGGCTGCCTCATGTTTCATTTGGCACGATATCGATTCGAGATATCGCGGTACATGTATAGAGTTTTCAGCAACCTTATTAGTAAGAGTTTAGTATATTGTTGTCGGCGAAACAGTGCGAAGGAGGCTGTGTTTCGTCGTTTGCAGGGTTTGCAGATTACCAGCCGCAGAAAGGGAGCTGAATTCACGGCCTTCCAATGAATAATGGAAAGGTGTGTAAAAAGATATATAAGAAAGGCGCTGCTCTGGATTTCAATGGTCTTGAAATTGTACAGGAGAATCTGGATGGGTAAAAGAGGAAGGCGAGCTCATTTGATGATCGAGTTGCATTTAATTTCTCATGCAAGGATCAGTTGGGTTTGGTTGAAAATTATGACCAAAAAACGAGCAGTTGAATGATTAGGGAGATAGCTTCAAGTGGAAAGTCGGCGAAAGAAAGATGGAAACATTTGTGGCTTTGGTAGCATTAAGTCTATCTGTGTGCAACGAAACCCAGTAATGAATATAGTATCAGCGTTTGGTGTACTGATGGCATGCATTCGGTCACCAGTAATCCTAGATTGGACAAAATTAAGATTCAGAAATATGAGGAGTTGGGGCCTTCTCAAAAGTTTGAATTCATCCAGTGACAGGAAAGAAGATATTGCTAGCAAGTGCGAGAAACTGTGCGGGTCCGGCAGTAGTAGAAAGAGCACCTTCGAGGTACACCTCATTCGAACAATTTCTTAGGAAGTTTCGAACGCGCTTTATTAGGTTTCAATGTTGTCCGTCCATTAGCGATTTCGTAAGCAGGTCGGGCTGCTTGAGTCGTCGAAACATCAACGTACAGCAAAGGTATCACCAAACGAATTCGGGGCAGATGACGATACATGTGATACCTACGTGAGTAGGTAATCAGCAGAGCAGTGGTGTATGGACACAGCTCCGGGACTGTTTTCCATATCATGGCAGTTGCTTGGTCTAGATTCAATTCAGAACTCTAGACACATGAAAGGTTAGAGAGCTGGGTTGGTAGGCATTTGGGTTACATGGAGAGCCTTGTTTAATAAGAGGGACTGCTTGGAGACCTTCTAAAGAAGACGGAGGAGAGAGATTGACGGGGAGATATGGTTGGCGTTAGTTTAGCGGTAAAAGGCATACACGAACAGCCTAATTGAGGGGTAGGTAGTGAGGTGGATTGGGATAAATTTTGGGGACAAAATGTTTGGCAATTATTGCAGCACTTTCTTGAGAGAGCTATTCAAGAATTCTGCTGAAGTTAAGAACAAAAGAAAAGGCAGAAATTTTGACTGACTGCTTCTCATGATTTCATCAGGGTTGGCTTCCGGTAGGTGCACTCGACGGTTGCTTGGCTTTCCGGGTCGTGAAAACGTCTTTGATCTTGTTCATTCTAGTAGTGCATGAATTTCGTGCTAGTCCAAGCGAGATGAAGGAAACGGTGCTCACCCCAGCGTTTGCATATTTACTTCTCTTTTCTATGAGTATGAAGACAACTAGAAACGAACCATTCTGTGGATGAGTTCCAAGAGTAAGAAAAACGGTATATAAATTATCCCCTCCTGTCCGGATCAGTAGATCAGTACTATGAGGGTGGCAAAAGTTAAATACCAACCGGTTATAAAACGGTGATCAGAACAACCTATGGGATAGTGAAGCCGACCGAATATGATGGGGTTGCGTGTCTTACACAGAGATAGTCGACCATCTACCACTCTCTCTGCGTCAAAGCATTTTTTATTCGCAACGGAAATAATTCTGGAACCAAAAAAATGCCGAATTGGTCGATGTAGTTGCGTTTGGATTATGATTTCTAGTTTGACAGTGAACCGTGACCATTTTTGAGTTTTGGTTGTTTTGATCGTAACTGGATCCCAACAAACCTACCACTGGTAAAGATAGGTTTCCCAATATATTTCAGACAGTTCGTACAATTAGTCGTAATTGGACATTAATTATATGCCTCTTCAAATGGATTTCGCAATTGTCGGAATTAGTAGGATATCTTTGGAGGAAAAGTAAAGCTGTCGTCGTATAACATCTGTGAAAAAGCGGAACATTTTGTCGTTACTCACAGTGTCGGTCACCTCGGGCAACCTTCATCAGGGGCGAAATAATTGAATTCAGAAGACAGGAGCGCATGTACCGATACTGCATCGGTCAGGTTCATGTTTGAGCTTGTGGGTCGTGTTAAAACTGAGGAAGTTACATTTCGAACCTGTCGTTAATTCTCGCGAACTATTCTGCTTCGTGGATGACTGCATAGGCTTGTGACAGGAAATTTAACCAGCCATAGTTGTTGACTTTGAAATCGCCAAGGATACAATGTTCGGCATTAGGGTCGGTTTTTTGAGAAGCTGACTGGTGTCATTAGGTGACTGATATACGCAAGAAAATGTTTGATAACTTTGGGAAGCAATTTCGGTCGAAGAGTATCAGGAAACAGTTCAGTTCAGTTTTTGGGCTCCTAAACCCTGCATCGGAATGCAGTGGTTCTAGTTTCTACACCTTCATTCACCGAGGATAGTGGGAATAAGGAAGTGAGAGCCAAGCGTTGGAGGCGATGGTTAAATCAGATCATTGACGTGGAATGGCTCGGTTTGTCCGGTGTGGCAGTAATTGAGAGCCACGCAATGAAGGTGATAGCTTTAATGCAAGACCGCCATTGGCTGATTGATTCAGCCATGTCTGTTAGTGTCACGAACATTGATTTGTCTCGTCCTGTCGTCCTCAGCCAGGGAGACGGCGGTTACCAACTCAACTGGTTGACTGATGAGGGCTTTCATACTTCGTTTCCAGGGCCTGGACTGACCGCCTCTCTGGGCGAAGAGGAATCTACGAGACAAGCGTTCCTCTGGCATGCTGAGTACAAGTTATTTAAAGTAGTTAGCATTTCTCAAGGGTCTGATAGAAGAAAAGCACTATCATCGGCGTACTCACTGTCCATGAGCGAACGCACCGGGAGTATTTGAATTCCCGAGCTGCAGATGAAGATGACTCAAGCAACATATCGGCTACGAAGTTGAACAGAAAGGGTAACAGAGGACATCCTTGCCTGAAACCACTGGATTTCGCGAACTCAAGGGAGAAGTTACCATAGAGGCGTAGATGCTCACGGGGGGAGACACATAAAACCCATATAAGAGGCAATAATTTAGAAGACACCATCGCCAGATACTGCTACAGTTTCTGATGAGCAGTGGTGTCAAAACCAGATTTGAGGTCGAGAAATACGACCATTGTTGGTCATCGGAAGGAGTGGCGCAGTTCCAACACTTGCCACAAGGTGAAGATATGATCGTTGCAACCGCAGTGGTGAAGGAAGCAATCAGGAGTAATTGTCTAATTTATCGTTGCTGTTCAAAACCCAGGATATTACTGAATAATGCACCAAACTGACAGGAAAAGCTGCGAGGTTCCACCGTATTTTTTTTAAATACATTTATGCTTATTTGCTGCATGAAAGATCAACTTCAGAATCCAGGAGTTTGGGGTAGCGAATCACATATGTGTCTTGTAATTTGGCGGTGCTACCTCCCCGGACGACAGCATCATCCATTTGAGATCGAGAAGGGATAGGGAGTTATAATATCTTGGGACGAAAACAGAGGTTGGCCACTGAGCGTCATATAGTGTGCAACGTCCCCATTCATTGCAGAACAGGTTCTTAGAATGTGGGTACTGTCTCAGCATTTACTTCATATGGCACCTCATTTCGTACTTTGCATTCCAGGTCTGTTGACGAAATCAACGCCCATCTGTATGAATGACACACTTGCTGAGGGTTTCATGTGTGAATACTTTAGGGTACAACTTTGTCCGTCCTCTTCCGTATTGCGTTCTGTTAACTATATAGCAACTCTTGAGATTTCATCACGAAGAAATAGAATATGTGGCTGTTCTTGAGAGTTACCTGTTAGGGCTGATCGTCCTCTAGGCCATGGCTGACGGGGATGCCATTTTCGACTCGCAGGAGGAGTGGACTCTTGAGGTTTCACTCAATCAACTTTGTAAATATGTCTATGATTCCGCGCTACTGAATGACTAGTGTCTACACTGGTTTTACTGTCCTTAATGTTGATCGTGTAGGTTTTTCGGGACTGGCCAGTAGTTCCTCTACCTTCTTTTAAACTGGATAATCAGAGTGGTTCTGATAAAACGAAAACGCATTTATTCTGCTCAGTTCGTTCGAAGATTGTCTAGCGCGCATCTTCTTTCTATGCTCTCGTTTCAGTCATTTTCTACAATTGCCAGATCGGAGGGCGGTGGAAGAAAAGGTATTTCTTGAAGCATGGACAGCGTTTTTACGGAGCTTCAGAAAAATGATTCTAACAGTCTATCAGTCTACCATCGAAGACTATGAGAATCACCTTCAGCTGCTACAGGAAGCGCAGGGAACTCCAGGCTGGGAATTTTTCGAGTATCTGGAAAGAAGAGTAAGTAATTCTCGACGTCGTTTAGCAACCCACTGTGCGGTAATTGTTACACATAAGACTGGGAGGCGTTGCTTATTTATGCTCTAATCCATTAGGAGTTTGTGGGTTCGAGTCAGCTGCCGTTGTAGAATATGCCGCCTGTGGCTTCTGTCGTACTACTGGAGGCGAATCATGATAGACAGCCGTAGCGTATCGCATCTAACCCATGCAGAGCAGATACGGTATATTCTTGCCGCTTAACAATTCTTGGATTGGCTGTTCCTCACGAATCAATAAGATGGGACGCTTGCACCGTCTAGTCGACTCCATCCTTTCGTTTGTCCTCATGGCTTATGCACTTGGGTCTGCGCTGATTCACTAGGATGTAGCCAGTGCATGCCACACTCCGTTATGTGTAGGTTGTTTCTGATTTGGTAGTTGTGTTAGCGAACGGTGACCTATGTTGTCTATTTATGATTGGTATATATTTCGGCTGGGTTATCATAGGGTTTATTTCAGTAACCCGGAATTGTTGGGCCCAAATAGGGTTCTGTTTTACCGAGGATAGGTTCCTGTTGATGATTAATCTGTCTTAGTTCTTGGCTCAACTGAATTTCCAGCTTATTTGCAGACTGCCACCGGTAACGTCCGCAGGTTGTCGGTGGTCAACTAAATATACGGAACTGAATTTCGAGTTTTCCTATCATAGATTCAAACTACGACAGTTGCTACTATTTATCTTAACGATATGACAACTTCGCATCAGTGGAACAGGGACTGGTCTGGTTTGGTATTATTTGTGCTTGGAAACTAATAATAATGATAATAATAATAAATAATAATAATAAAAAATACTAATACTAATACTAATTAATAATAATACTTAATAATAATAATAATAAATAAATAAATAGTTTAGTGATAACACCCTTTCGATGTCTAGCTGCCATGTCACCCGAAGGAAGCACGAGGACTGAGATACTACCAGGTTTCCCGAGCCAAAAAGAATCAGTCAGGGAGCCAAACCATGGATCTCCCGATCAATAATTTCGAACCATAACCAGCGAGCTATCTGGAGTGGCCTGTAAACATTTCCTTCGATTCAATCCAAACAGTGGTGTGTTGTCACTAAAGTAGACACCTATTCCAAATGAATGTTAGTAAGTGTTTTAAAGAGGACAATTAACAATATTCCCAGCTTAGTGGTTTGGCAGTTTGTTTACTGTGCCAACAATCCGTGTAACAGATGGGAATGAGTGATTGGGGTGGCGTATAATACAAAGAACAAAAAAGGCAAACGTGTTGTTACTTGATTATTTCCATGGCATGCTGCCGGGACCGTGGATGAGTTCTGTTTTTCTTCGATTTTTTTAAACTTATAGTCGAGCGTAGATTAAGGACTGTGAAGGCAAGTGGGCACTACTCACGCAGTTTTCATCACTGTTACACCCACATGACAGTATACGAGGCACGCTGGTGCTGCAGTAAACTTTTCTCAGTTTATCGGTACGATAATGCGGACGCATAGGCACACATGTACGTAAGTGACACAATCACATCGACACATCGATTACAGTTCGGAGTTAGTCAAATCATAACACAAATGTGGCAAAGTTGATCTATCACACATAGTGTTTTAATGCAAATGATAGGAATCATAACATGCACACGCTTCTCAACGGCGCGAGGGCGATATAACCTTGAATTGTGTTGAAACGCTCACAATAAACGCCTATGTGGGCGAACAGACTAACGGTTAGTACCAATCACTTGAATAAAAGCTTCTCATTGGTGGTTGAGTGAAGTTTGCTATGAAGACGACTGTTTAGAAAAAGTAGACTTACCCAGTCGCTTTCCGCGGAACGGTCTTTCATGTCCTGTCAAACCCTTCCACGAACCGCTAAATGTTGAAGTTGCTTCCAATGGGGCTCGTAGTTTAGGGCGTTTTTCGTAGTTCTTTGCAAACCGTGTACAAACGTCAATCCAAGCCATCATGACATTCGAATTTGATCTCACATATAGATATCAGAAGTTTTAAGGCACTCGCCACATCAATAGATTTATTAAGGGCCAGGAGGCGTCACTGAACTGTTTCAGCCATATTAGCCATCTGTGCCGCTGTTTTTGTCAGTGTCGCATGCTGTCTGGGCAATTGTACGTTCCTCTTAGCTGAGGACGTTAATTGTCATTCGACCTAGGCTTGGGTACCATAACCACATTATTGACCCGACTACAACCACGAATCCCACAAATAGAAATAACTTCATTGCAAATCGACCGCCACGTGGTGCCATTAGCCATCGGCTATAATCAGTAGTCTCTGTAAGCGGCACTTGTTTGTACACCCGTTCTTTTTCATGATCTCTTATCTCCTGGTGTACGTTTTGCGGGTCACTCTTATTAATATCGCAGCCAGTCTCACACCCAAAAGAGTTTCTAGGAGAAAACCATCGCTCACATCTGCCGCCTCTCGTTTGCTTCTTACTACCGTTAAATTCGAACCACGAAGTCAGTGGGCCCAGAACCAGCTTCGGTGTGCGAAGACCCGCTGTTGGATCTGCTTTGTTCTTCATAGGCTATTCATTGTCGATTGGCAATAGTTTTCGGTGCTATGGGTGAAGTTTTTTCGTGAAGATAGCTGTTGGGCCAGTACCAGAAGCTGGTCAAAACCGTCCACTGTACCCCCTAGGTCTCTGTTGACCTGGCAGATCCATTTAACTTCATTTTAACAGTAACTTCGATATTGTTTCATCTCACAACGGGTCTGTATTTTCCTGAGGTATATTGTTCCCATAATTTGTGACCAGTCACAGTGAACTTTGTGATAAGTTGAAAAAAATAGTATCGCGTGCAAGATATTTCGCGCTACAGGCTGGATTATATCACTTTTCAACATAGTAGCTCACAAGTGTTTTAGGCTGGTGTCCTGTAAATGAGGTTTCACGAGTCTTACCGTCCCGGAATATGGTATCTCGGGATATACTACACCTTGAGGATTGTGCATGTGGCTATAATAGCCCCTGCTATGTTCCACTACGGATATATTTTCCGCCATGGTCTCATGGATTCACTTTTAACACCAAATGTACTGGGTGACGGTGACCAGTTCTGGAGTGTTCTATATACGTACAAGTTCACTAGTGATTTCACCCGACAACGCAGATGAAGTGGACCTTTAACATATCAGTGTTAAATACGTTCGGGTATTCATGTGCATTTTTTTTACGAACTGAGTCTGTTTAAAACAAATGAATCAAGACCGCTAAAGTACAGCTATGTTCAGAGAATGTGATAGACACTCTTCGATACATTGACGCGAGCATTTAGACTCATTCGTAGTCAGGAAGAGTAGAATCTCTTAAAAAAAGTCATTGCCACACAAACAGACGATTTTAGTTAGCGTTTGCTGTGCAGCAGGATAACTGTATATTGTGCCCCTAATGCTTCATTGCTTGCTCTTTCCTCATTCCCACCGACAGCCCATCTTTAAAGTTATGTTAGTTCAGTTTCTACTGTTCTTGCCGATTTTCCAAGTGGTGATGCATATCTGGACCCGGATTAAGTAATCTTTCTTGGTGTAAACTGATCATTTTTCTCGAAGATCCCTAGATGGACGCCTCGTAGACGTTCAAAGTCTCAGAGTATCGACACTTTGTAACAAAACCGTTTCCGGACAGTTAGTATTTAGTTTGGGGACTAACGTACTTACGAAGACAGCCTTTAGGATCCGGGCCATGTGGCCTCTCCTGAGTTGACCTGTTTTTGTGGGTGGGGGAAGGTCACCCGACTCGCCAGTTTTATGCGACAAACAGGTGTCGACTGAGTTAATTATTTTTCGAGAGTTTTATTATCTTTTGGGATTTCACTGATTGTGTGTCTGAGACTGCATATAAAAATTTGATAATATTTTGTCGTCACAAGTGATGTCCAATGTGTACACTGTGGTAGCCGCACTTTCCGCTCTTTCAGCGTAACAGCATTGAATCCACCAGATCAGCCACGCAACAGGTGCATATCTACCAATTATCGAAGTTGAAGAACAATCCATTACTGGTGTTGGAATCTTTTACCCTAAATCGCGAGTGATCCTAAGGGTCTTTTCGTGTGCCTGAGACTAATCATGACGTTCCTGTTTTCCCGTGCGCACCCTCGGGAACGGAGTGGGAGCCTTTTCTGTGACTACCATCCTAGGAAAGTTCCATCACTTTCCCATTTTCTGATCAAACTGTAACCTTATCCTTTATCTTCAATGACCTCAGGATTGTTCTCAAAGGCTGCCTCGCTAAAAATAATGACAAATGATGACTTTACTGCTGAACTAAACGATATGCAGTGTCTTTCAAAAATTTACTGTCCATAATAACACAAGCTGATAAACTTTAGGACGTTCTTACTACTACTGGATGAATAGCCGTACAACTGCCCGTTGTTAAAGCGATCTAACATTCTATTAATCTGGACAAACAAACCACCAACCGACCAACGTTGCGGCCGCTTCACTGATACTGAATTCGTGTGATTGCCCACGCCCGTAATATTTTCACTGATAACCTCGATACTTAGCTGCAGTTGTATGCTCTGAGGCGTCCACTGAGGCTAAATTTAGTGTCCGAACGTCCTGCCGCGCCTGTTTGCTGAAGCCACACTAAGCAATTTGTGTTTCCGGATTTTGGGAACGGCGCGATTCTTATGAAGGGGCTATAGGGTCAAAGTTACCCACAATTCCCGGCCCCTTGGGGAAAGTTTTGTTTTGCTCATCAATCCACTGGTCAAGTTCACGGGACCGGGATGAAGTAGTTCCTTCTTGGCTGAGGTTCCCATTCAGAGGGAACAAAGTGCATAGGCACTAAAGTATACTGATTGTGGACCTAATTTCGTCAACTTCCCACAGTCAGATTTCCGCAGTTTAAATTAAGCGAGATACAGTTTGGTTTCTCCCCGACGGGATCATACAGAAACAGCGATCGATTCCCCAACCTATATATGGCACTGCTCCGTTTAGGTTTTTTCACACTGATGAAACTACGATACGCCCCCATGTGTTTATTCCAGACTGCTGTGCGCCATTTTTTGTGTTATTATGAAAAATCTACCCACTTTCTTTTCTAGGAGGAACTGGCACAGCTCTATCTTACGGTAAACGGTTTGGAGGATACGTTGCAACAGTACTATGCCATTGAGTCGCTCTTTGCTTCTGCAATACGTGCCGTTGCTTCACGAAGTGAGTTTTATCATCTCTTTGTTTTGCTTTCTCTCGTTTATGAGGTCATAACATTCGATTTTTTAAAACTGACTGTTCTGGCTGAAATGCCTCTGATGTACGGTTCCGTTGTATCGAAGCGAATAGATTGGAATAACAGGGTTATTAGGTTAAACAAAAACCTCCCAGAAACACTGATGACGATACCGAACACAAATAAGACAGCTCATTGGGTCACGTGACTGTTTTTCCGTGTACAGACAGTCATGCGAATCCGGATACAAACGCCATAAATATCAGGCGGATGTCCTATTGCCCGATATTGTGATCCTCTCAGCTGATGCTGCATTTCCGGTTATGTTTGTGTCTTGCACCATAAATTCATCCTGCAAATGGATTCAGTCCATTCTGAAACGTTCAGAGGCATCAAGTTGTTGTTTCGTCATTGTTTGGAAGCCTCCATAGTGCACGTATCCTAGAGTGATTCGAACCAGATGGGCAGTTGGATACTGTCAGCTGACGATGACATAGCTGGGTGGATGTGTAATCAACCTTCAGTCATGCGGTTCAAATTACGTGATGTGGTGTTCCCCGTTTCTTTGAATGATTGCTTATGAAGGAATGCTAGGCGACTCGTGGATTGTTTTCACAGCAGGTTCCTTTTATCTTGCAAATGCGTCCGGTGGTCAGCAGACACTAAATCAGCAAAGCATTGCTGTTGGCTACGGGTTCATGTGCCTAATATGGCTGTTTCAGATTGGCTGGATTGAACTTGTAGAATAACTTTTACGCATACTGAGATGTTCCGAACAAACGGTACTTTTTACTACTGTAACATTCGTCGCATCCCACCTACCATTTTTTCTAGACGACGAGCATTTACCAGGTTGGGTGAAAAATCTCAAATCACACGGCACTGATAAGGAATCCTGCTCCTTCTTGTGCTACTATCCCTGGGTCAAGTCCCGAATACATCCGCAACTGCTGGAACTCCTGCAAAACCGATTCGCATCTGTTTTTGACATTCGGAACTACTTGCTGTCACGGGAATGTGGACTGCTGAAAGCCTACAGTCGGGTTCATGATATACCTTCTCGAGCTCTTCTCCACATCCGTCACGGATTGGAAGAGTCCGAAATCTTGAAGGTATGTTATCAGTGATATCATCCTGCATGGCCTACTCCTTATTGTTGTTAGTATTATCACTCTTATTATTATATGTACTTGCATTACACAAAGCCCTCAACCAACGTAGAAAAAACACCTGGGTGGAGCTTGGCGCTGTTTCCCACGACCAGTGAAATAGCCTACTAGGGAATAAGGTCTTGGGTTGCAAGTAACGTTCTTCGTATCACTCGCCTTTTTTGATACGTGCTTATAACTCCTTACATACGATTTGGAATTAGCATGAGGGTGTGTTTGACAACTTAAGGCGTATTCATGAAGTGTCCAGCAGTTCGTGCCTTCATAAAGTTGCCTATACCTGCCTTCCTTGTAGGTAGTTTACCCCAACCAGCCCATCAAGGTAGTTTGCTTATCCTCAGGTCCTATGGCATCAACGGTTTCGTTCGGAATGCTCCCGTCTAAATCGATGCGATGGTTCACACATGACTAAACCCACACCGCTATTCAGTAGAGTGGATGACCTACGGAGGGGATGAGGAGTGACACAGAGGACCGCCGTGTCATTTAAACGATCAAGATGAACTTCTAGTTACAGAGAGAGGAAATAATCGAACGGAATTAACTGGCTAGGTGATTGGATGCATACTAAGAAATCACTTTGTCAGCTCTGTAATCCTCCGGAAAGGAATGCTTCGGTGTTCCTTTGTTAGAAATCTCGTTACAATAAACTGACACTGCATGATGCGCTTAGATTATGGTTTCGGTTGGATCTGTTGCTAAGTTTCGCCCAAACTGACTGGCAAGTCCGTACGGTAGACCTATAGGATAAACAGGTTCAAGAACCACGCGCAGCAGCCAGTTAATGATGACTGAGGGTGTAAGGCGCGAGCGAACCACCAGACTGGATTTGATCATTCAGTGGCCCAACTAATCGGATAGCCTGACGTAAACTCCCCACTCATTTGAACGGTTATGGGATTTGACGCCCGCGATTAGGAAGGGAGAAGTTATAGCTTCGTACAACTTGTATGAAACACGCAGTGCAGTGCGTCGACCAGGATGCGTTGGTTTCAGGTTAGCAGCAACTCCGATTTGAAGGTGATGGCTTACACTAATTCAGTATAGTCCTTGTTAAGGTAGAACTCAAGGCTGCAATGAGGTAGCTGAAGTGTGAGGGTGCAGTTGTTTTACCTATAGAAGTTATCATTGTCGATATTGACACTTAAGAATTTTCATGTCTTTCCTTAGGTTGTTTTCTCGGAAGCATATTTAACATTTTCAGCCATTCTGACTCTCATTTCCTCGTTAGCTTCACAATTTGGAACTCAATCACCTTTGGGCATTTCTCTGCTCATTGAATTGTCTGAACGTCCTGCGTCCACCGACCGGTCCTGCTGCTGACGAAATTGTGGACTCTGTGGCGTCTGTGCTGTCCAACGCATTCAGACCATTTTCAACAAAAGGCAGTTCCTTGGCCCAGTCCCCGGAATCTGAAGATGGACTACTTGGAACACAAAGTAGTAATAATGCGTTCCTTCGAGACATGTCCGAATTGAGTCCAGCTCTTGCCTCACTGGCTGCGACTGTTCACTTTCTTTACAAATTCATCATCGTCAATGTGCCTACCTTGTCCGGGAAACCGCAAGCCATTGTACCTCCTGGGGAACTACCGATTAGTGTTTCACACGCTGTGGATTTGTGGCTGATGGCATTCATCGAGCTCACGCACATTGGTCGGGTTTTATCCTTATGGACTGCTACGGATGAAGTTAATTCTTCGGACTCGATCATACAACTGATTAAAGTCAGTGTATTTCAATGCTTTGCATCCGACGTCACTGACCAAACTTCATTCGGACGTTCCGTCCACAAACAACTCGGTGTGTTACTTACCTCTCCGGCACTCTATGAAGAAGTTTATGTCGCAATGGCACAAACCTTAATTGGGTTCCTTCGCCTAATCCACGAGCCTCGCAGGACCCCGTTTGTTTGTTGCCTTCTGGCCGACTTTATGCGGTAAGTTCCAATCATCAACCAACAAAACAAAAGCTCTCTTAGGGCCCATACTGGGTATATCCGTGAGATGATATCATTCTTTACTTACGAGTCATCCAAGTATGGTTACCAACATCGAACTAGAAGTTATTCCTTTGAAGGCAGTATCTCCAAATATCAGTGTGTGGTTGACGATGTCCCCTCGCATGATGACGAAACGTTTGCAAGCCAGTCGCCAAACAGGAACTGTCACCTGATCAACAGCCAAGTAATCTTTCGAAACCTGCTGTAACTTTCTGAACAGGCGATGTGCTGACATTGGAAGTCCATTATGTCATAACGAAGATGCCAAAGTATCTTAATCGGAGCCAATGGCTAGGAGCTGTCAAACTGTCTGCTTAGTTGCAGGTCGCACCGAGTGGCGCTCCTGCTTATGCTTATAAAAATGCTCAACCTTAGGTGCATCCTGGAATGAAAAGCCGGACCCGTTGGTCGTACCAAGCTGTCTCATAATTACCTGACCATACGTCTTGCCATACCACGGCTTGCCTGGTAAGCGTTGCGCCTTTAGATATCCCCTGCCTAGGCTTGGGCAACCTGGCAGTATCCCACCCTTCGTGCTTCCTTCGGGTGGCATGGAAGCTAGGCAGCGAAAGGGTGCCACAGCTGAACGATTACTATTATTATTTATTTATCCTAGTGGCTGGAGTGACTGATTTGTAAGCTAGATCTGTAAATGCTAGGAAACCACATACGTGCGTTGCTCTGAACGCTTCCGCACTATTCGTCCAGTGACAGATCAGTCAATCAGTGCTCGGTCCGACGAGATTTGAACCGATTTCTGGTCGGGTTCCTTTTCATCGAATCGCTCTTTCTGAGTTGTCCTGCCAATCAATGTATATCTTGGAATTGCAATCCGCAGGGCACGCCGAAGTTCATCCCGACTGACCTTTTTAATCCAGCTTATTGTGCGCTTACATTATTCGCCGAGAAAAGCATGTACAATTTGTCACTGATGTGTCGCAAAAGCATGAGCAATGCGTTTATGTCGGAACATTGCACCCTTGGACCATCTAACAAGGTAGTCTTTCCAGGTTGTGCGCATTTGACTTTTCCATTCAGTGATCGTTTCACATAATAACATGCACTTGCTTCCATCGGATCAATAATCATGGCCTTTAGGTCTGACAGCAAAGGTCGTGTTAGTCTGGTGTCCTGCCATGACGTGACCTTACGTAGAAGGCGCGCTGCAGACGTGGTTGTAGTGATCACTTGGAATATACAATTGATCAGTTAGGTATGCTCCAAGGACCCTGATTTAAAAGCACATGTTGTTATCTTGCAGAATTTCATCAGTTCATCGGGCCAGTTGTCTTCTCAGATCCCCACACAAACGTGTCACCTAGTTTTACACAAGTACAAACAGTTATCTATTTCAATGAATAGTGTATTCTGCGCAGCACTTTTAGGAATCATGTTCACCTACCTTACTGTTTCCGCCATCGTGACGCCACACTTTAACAATCACTCCTCATTGCAGAACTAGACATATTCTCCCCCGGGCCATCGAACTGTACAGCATTGTTTTGTCCATCTATCTCCGTGATGGATGGTCGCTTCTCACCGTACTTGCCTGTCTCCTGTTGGCTTGCTGCCTGCGAACCTACCTTGAAGATACTCGTGCAGAAAATGCATCGCCCGTTGGTTACCTTACTCGGTAAGACACCGTCTACTTATTAATTGAGGCATTACGACTGACTGTATTGATTATTTTGCAGTGCCAGTATTTTGATTATGTGCTTGTGTCTCACGTTTTCGGAAAGCTGTGATTTTATGAGCACTGGTCGTAAGCTTTCTGCTCAACCTCCGCTCTATGTAGCTTCTTGTGATATATGATTGCACACTTCCTCTGCCGAGTTGTAATTTACCGATGTAGGTTGTTTGGATTAAATAGGTGGCTAGGGTTTTCTGAAGTTTATCAGTCGAGATGCAGTCCTGCTTCTTGTGTCTTTGGTACCTCAAGGGTAAATAGGACATCTCTTTGGGGACCGTCAGATTGCTCAATACCTTCTTCACTGCACTGAATGCACATTGTCGCTCACCCTCACTTACCCACTAATATTTGCACCTGCAGCTTCTGCGGGTCACGCATACACATGGCGCCCATATACATACCTGTCCGCTCGTGCGCACCAGTTCCGTTTGAATCTGCTTGGTTGGTTTGACTAACGCTCACGTTGTTGAATAGATGTCGCGATCCAATAGGGCTTGCTTCTCAAGCACGTGGCGAGTACTGGACAGCCACTCAGATTCGGCATGTTTCAATCACAGGCCGTAATTTTCATCCGCTCCTGATCGTAACAGCTACGCACCCTTGTTGTGTGAGCTGTCTTGTCTGCGGCGCGTGGGATTCTTTTTTAGCCAAGTGATTGTTAACAACCCTCATACGGTATGACGTTAGGCCTGTACTCACGTCACACTGTGCGGTTGACAGTAAGGCGCGGTTGCCCTTATTTCGCTTCCCTAACGTTTCTGGGTCAGGTTTTTAGCTTAGACAACCTGTTTGATAATATCTCCCTGTTAAGCTTTTTTCAAACGTAGTTAGCAATGCTATAGCACTCCGAAAAGAGGGCACCATGAGGGAAGAGCTTCTTTGCCTTTCTTTCGTGGTCAGATCTTTTACACGAATTCATGACCGGTGGGAAACGTCAATATAAAACCTGCGGAAGTGGCCTCTCTTCATAGCGTTTCTTTCTGAGGGGTCATTGTAATTACCAATGGATCATTTACTTTGTGACTCTCACTTGAGAGCTCAAATACGAACGGAGTAGCTCCTGTTACTGTTTCGCACGACCCATTCTACGTGTTTAGCAAACCAGTCATTCCGCGTACACTTCCACGTGGAAAACAGCATTTTCCACCACACTCAAGCAGGTTTCTGTTTGGAAAACTTGGATAAACACTTCTCAGGTCGCCGACGGATGACGTACGGAGTAAACATAGACACGGTCTTGGGCGTGGAGCATGGGCGGTGAACATTTGTTTTTGGCACCATTCTAAGTTATTTCGGGTGAACGAGGGGTGAATTGTCATTGAGTGCCGTTCTAGTTGCCCGGGGCATTCGGACTGAGAGCAGTTCCTGGCTTTCAGGAGATCGTGCGATTCAACCTAAAACGATATACATTCCTTCCTCGGTCTTGACTTCTGGAGACTATTTAGCCCTCCCCCCGATAACATGAAACTCTGTTTTCTGCGGCTTATAGGCCTAATACCATACACTTTCCCTTTTGAATATATTACATTGCGTGTTACCAAGTCACGATAATTTGCGGTGCTACCCACGTTCCCGATTCGCCACGCCACAGAACCCTACTCTCTGATCACCTCGATGTTGCACACCGTCGAAATGTCTTTCCGCGTCGGTTGGCACTTGTATCTCTTTCCGTTTCTATATTTCTCTTGTTTTCAGCTACTCTGACTGCTGTCTGTTGCTCAGTTGTGCCACGACGACACAACTTCAGTTGGCCAATGGCTGTTTGGCCCGTTCAGCGCCGAAATCATCCAAGCGTCTTGAACTCAATCTGACTGAACTGTCTGTCCCAACCGAGGACCTGTTGTTGTCGGAATTCTGGTGGTTCGAAGCTGTCAAATCCTGTCATCAACTGACTGACGACACCGTGTTTGATGCCTCATGTTCTTTATCGTCTCCTTTTTCTGTCGATTTCATTGAATTAAATGGCGCTAGCAACAATGGTTATCAGCTCATCACGATAGGACTCCATGTAACTGCGGATGTTCATTTCAAAGTTAGGTGCGTTTAAGACAATTTTCTGTGACTGTCTTTTTACATCCTGAACTAAGCACTCTTGACTCATGCTGACTTTCTAGTACAGAACGGTGCGCTACTGATACACCTAAAAGATCGAGGGCGCAACGCTAATTCATTAAGTAAGCGAGGTACGGAGAGAAGTCGAGAAGAAACAACAAATAGGTATTTTATGCACCCATATGGTCTGAATCAACCGCGAAGAACACCAAGCCAAGCGGGCTCAGGAATCATGATGGCATAGCGCGTGTTTCGATGGGTAAATCCAAAGCGATTGACCGTTGCTAGTTACCGACATGGAGATATCCTGTGTTCTTCGTTTTTTCCGCATTATGGCGCTGTCGAGTGTGCCACTGAGCAAGACGGGTTAGCGTTACATTTAGACTTCTCACTGGTCGGAACCTCAGATCATATGATGGAACGTGTTTGGGTTGAACGTGTGTTGCTTATCTATAACCCTTTTTCACCAGCCCCAGTGCTGTCCCGTATTGCGAACTTTTAATGGGACAAGCGATATTACTAATACCAAACCTACTGTGGTTCTAGAATGACATTAGCGAATGTGTTATACCCAGACGCCCCCGCTGTGTCAAGTTTCCTGTAACGGGCTTATTTAGGAGTATTGTCGGTCACCGGTCACGTGTACCGTCAACGCCCCTATGAAGAGGGACAATACTGTGCAAGTTGTTATTGCAAGCTTGCATTACTCAGCCAGTGCTAGCAACCTACTGTAGTAAGAAAGGAACCTAACAACGGGGTGGCAGAATAGTGAGTCATGATTTGAAAAATCACCCAACAAACTACACTTTCTTGGATCCACCTTTTATATGATTTACGCAGTGCAGTCCCACGTCCACTGGTGAATCAATGATAACAGGTCACTGAAGTTAAACTTGCACCGGGTCGTGAATTTCGTAGCAGTTGTGTATTTTCAGGTAGACTTAACAATCAGTAATGCGAGGTATTGGGAGCATTTCTGACACAATAATTCATGGACACACGCAAGGAAACTGTTTCATTATGGTAGCACTTGCATGACTAGTTAAGTCAGAAACGCAGTGAAAAGCTAACGATCTTCATGATGTAACCAATGAACCATTTTGCCGGGAGCATCTGCAGAAAATGAGAAGCTTCTGCTCCTAGTAATGGGATAGCGCTTCTCTGCGTGCAAAATGTAGAAATTCTGTCTTAGCTTGACTTCGGTACTTGCAAAGCACAGAATATTAGCACTACCGATAAAAGAGGCAACCACACTGACTGACAAGGCCCTTAACTGACATTCAACACTGATCTAGTGTGCTAATCTGGGGAGATCCTACTGATTGGTTCTGTCTGCCTTAGAACCTATCCATCTTGGTGACGTGTTCACTTGGCCTGATGAAGCTTTTGTGTCAAAGGCGAAACGTTGCCCAGTTAAAAACTACCGATTGTTTACCAAACCCTTCTGAAACGGTGACTTCTCAGTCGGTTCTAAACTTTTCCCAATCGATTGTAAGCGAAACCTCGATGGCTCATCGTTTTTTGACTAATTTATTGGCTATTTCACTTGAAACCTATGAATGGGACTATTAGGGTGCGTATCATTTCACGAGCTGTTTAAATGTTTTCTTGCTTTTCCCTTGCCTCGGGGTTGCGTGAGGACCATTTGTAACTGAGAGATTCTCCACCCTGTATTAGCGGACCTGTCCAACGTAATGAGGAGTAGCACTCTTTCTAGGGACAGCTGCCACTGAACCCATTGGAAGCTATAACTAAGATTTCGCCTGTTTGCCCAGGCCCAGACCGGTATGGTGGAGAATTCAGGGGCAGGCTTGAGTCTATGGTGTATCTGACGCTCACATATCAACTGCCTATTTTGCGGTAACCGTGACGGTCATGGAGAGGGAATTAGGTAGAGCTTAGGAACCCGACTAGGTAGCTCATTTTATGCAGTGCATCTGCGGACCGACTAATTTCTCAGCTTTGCACTCAGCTGACCGTACGTTTGATATTCCATGTTACTCTGTTGTGCATATGAAATACATCCATGTATTGCCAAAGTTTTCATAAGCCTCCAGATCCTCGGGAGCAAAATTCACGACCATTGAGTTCATGTAATCGTAGAGGTAGCAGAAGTCAGCTGTTGAGCATCTGAAGGTTGTATTGTTGGGGTCCAGTTTTTGAAGGGCACCACTGTGCTCACTTGATATATTCATCACATACCACGGGAAGGATCAAGCTGACTTCTGAAGAGCTGGAACGACCGAAATGGCCACTCGAGCGACGCAGATGCTGTAGGAGAAGGCGCTCTCGACGGTTTCTGCCGTGCATCTCTATTTCATGAACATTTTCCGGCATTTTTATACTGTACATAATCTACTGGGCTGCCTTGATAAATTCGCGAAGCAAGGAAACACATTATGACCTCTATCATTCTTGAAATCTCTCAATTCTGTACTTATTGTTTTACACGGACATGTTTCACAGGAACTGTTATGCCTAACAAAAACGATCACTAGCAATAACCGTGTCAAAAGAAGGCGTTACCGTGAATGGTGGTAAGCGGAGAGGATCTAAACGAAAGTGCGACATTTGTTTTTATTTTTGACCATGCCTGCCGACTTCGGACATTGCACATTCTCCATCTTTTCGGCCAAAACCACGAAGCTGAGACAGCCCGACAAGCAGTCGTCAAGGTTGCATCGTCATCCCTAATCACAGCAACACTTTGCTGCTAACACTAGTGCTTAATTGTCGTACAAACCTGCCAGTTTATTTGGGTAAAGCCCTATAATGAAGAGAAGTTGGAAAGTGGTCGAGCGCTTGGCAACCACATCGTCACATGGTAGAAGTAACGGCAAAGTGTTGTTTCGACATGCTTCGTCAATGACGAATCCGTTAATAACGTATTTAATGCTATCACTCCTCTGTTGGCTCGTTCTGTTCTTCCACGTCTTACAGCGTACACGTTGGTGGTACAAGACCTGAAGCAAAAGACTGGGAGACGATCATGCGTTATGGCGTCGTTAGAGAGCAATGGCCCCCTCAGTTTAGCTCGAATCTATCCAAAGCTGACCCACAGACCACAGAATTGCGTTCAAGCACCCCACCTACTGGTGTTGTCAAATCTGCGAGTGGATCTCCAGTCCTCAAATCCAAGTTCACACATTCGCGTTCGTTTGCACATCTTTTCCGTAAGGACGCCACCTCTATATACCATAGCACGGAGTCCGTTGGGAGGGTGGAAAGGGGTAGTGCAGCACCTGGGACTCGTGATATTCCACGTAAGATATCCTTGTTGGACACAGTGGCCTCGTTAGCCAGTCGTCCTGCCTGGATCTCACAAGAGGGTATGCATGTGGTTCGATTATCCAGGACATCCTCGTTTGACGGTTCCGTGGGACAATCTACACAGGAGCAAGGTAAGTTTAGAGCTTCTGCTTGTATTGTTCCGCCAAAACACTAGTAATTTCCTGATGACATGCATCACATGCGCCTTCTCTACGGTAGCAAGACGTGTACACGTACTTCATTCAAAAGTGTTAAATGGACAATCAACTTAATGTGGTAAATTTTACTTTATTTCGAATGTACTTTTTGTGCAAAGGACCAGTGTGCTCTCCTCTATGGTCTTTCGTAAGTGAATATCCTAATTAATCTCGACGCAGAGTTATGACGGTACAAAGGTGTGATTAAGCCAGATCAGTGGAGCATCGGTGGAGAAAGAGACCAAGAATACCTGAGTAGTCAAATCAGTTGGTCCTGGGCTACGTGATCCGTGGATGGTGTGACTGATCCGGGATCCTAAATCGTAACCAATACGGTTGGAGGGTGTCGGATCGAATGAACTTTTTTACCGCATTAGAAATGCTGTCTTAATGCATTTTTCATATGGCTGCCACCATGGCCATTGGCAGACATCTTCCAGAAAGTGAAAGTCTACTCCAATAATTACCGTCGTTCTTGTTTCTGGATGAAAAACGCAACGCGCTTCTATCTGACCAGACACCATAGTCCTGTTCTCCAATTTGTCACTATGCCACCTGAGGCTACACTTGGTTAGTTTCAACTTCCCACACTCTCAGTGTGTCGAAATATAGGCAGCTCGGGTGTGTTTACTGGTGGTTGAGCAAGCCAATTGCCAAGCTCGGCGAACAGTTCAACTACCGTCTGATCAGCCACCAACTTCCTACACTCCAGCATTTCGGGTTTATGAGGTGAGAACACTTAAATAATATCTTGCGTTCGCAAAATACACAGTCATTTGCATACCAATTGGGTTTTACGGAAGACTAACCTGAATCCCAGATGAGCCTGTCTTGTATGATATTCTCCAACCTAATGTGCTGTACAAAGGCCGTCTTATGTTTCAGTTGGCTAGATAATCGAGATATCGCAGTATATTTTCATGAAGGGAGCTACTCATCATGCAGCTGGAAACTCTGCAACAGCGCACGATCGGTTTAGCCCTTGTTGGGGTCCATCAGGTAGGACAAGACCCCGATTTTCCGTCAACCTTATGTTTTACTTGAACCCAAATTGCACGAAACTCGCTAACTAAACTCATTTGCATACCGATTTCGAGAATTTCATGAGCGAATAATTCAGCTGGGATTCAGGTGAGTCTCTCGTAAAAACCAAATTGGTATTGTATTTGTTGATTTACGTGCAATTTGGTTTCAAGTACAACATAAGATTGACAAAAACTCGGGGACCGGGCCTACCTGATGAGTCCCAAGAAGGGCGAAACCGGTCTTGACTATCGAAAGTTAGTTTCCTTCATGAAAAAATATATTTTTACTTCGCAGTTGTTTGCTTGGTCTAGATTCTTGGCTTCGGGATTGTCTCACAGAAATGACGCATGCACCGACCAGGTACTCCATGCATATGTTGCATGCGTAACCAACTGTGCATGATGTTTCTTATCATCTACGTTTGTTTTGTTCAGTACTTCACGTGGGTGTTGACGATGCTCTGACGAAACTTCGTCGAGAGGCACAACCTCCTCACCGCTCGGCCTCATTCCAAATTGGACAGGCTTTGTGGCCGCCATCGACTCTGGCTGGAGACGGAGATCGTTCTCACTCCACAGAGGAACCAACTGTCGATTGTTCTACACTCGAAAGTGAATCTGATGCGTGTTTCCTTATACCACTGGAGGCACCTTCTATCTCAACGTTTGATGTGTCGTTTTCAACAGTTCAAAATGCGGACGATTCACCCTTTGTACTGCTTCAGCCTGGACTCAACAAAATTCAACTTACAGCTAATGTGAGAAAGAAACAAAAGTCTTTTTATTGTACTACCATGCAATTACCACAGAAGCACGCATATACGGGTGATCAACCTGGTTAACGGATATCTTTGGACTCGGATGGTATTTGGTTAATGGTTTGTTCTTCACTGAACTAGTTGCTGCGGTTCATTGCAACGGCTCTTTTTCCGTGATTTTGCTTCTCATCTGAGCGATTCCAGTAAACCAAATTGCAGCAAGTGAAGGCAGTACCCCACCCACCAGAAACCTGGACTGTTTAAACACACTGATGACTTATTGATCTCTACTGTTTACTAATGGTTGACCTGATACTAGCGCCGTCCACTTATTGAGTACAATGTGCATTCCGGCTGCGCACCAAAGAAATGTCAACTTAAGCAATCCGGTTGTGTTTGGCGATGTCGACAGACTTCGGACTGAAGCTTTCTCGTTTAGCATAAGTATTGAGCATAAGTTGTGGAAAATGACTTGATGTATGTGGAAACACTACCTTCTTTGCATCATCTAGGTGTTTGTAGTGTTCGTGGATTCCCTACTTTTATGCTAGTCCTGGGAAGAAAAGTTCGGCTGACTAAAGTCAGTGACGATTTACTCTTATTCAAACTTTGGCCAGTGGAAATTTATACTTCCCTTACTTCATTGTAGCCCTATGAGCTCCTAAGTCAGGCGAGTATTCACCTTGGTTTGTGGGAGTGAAATATTTTTTTTAACCCCTATCCCATTTTAAAAACTCATTCCGTTTGCCATTCTCTTCCAGTGTCACGGTTTCTTTCTTCCAAAGAAGCTGTTTCTGACTATTGTGGACCGGGAGAGAACAAGCGATTGTAAGGAACCAGCTACCTCGCCGCCCAGTTTCCTAAACGCAAATGGTTCATTCAAAATGTGCTACGATATTCGTACCTCCGACTTTTCTGTCACGTGGACCGATCAACAACTGTTAGATTGTCTGTTGCCCACAGTCTGTGTGTCTTCGGCATTCTGTGATAAAACTTGCACGATTTCCGGTGAGGATACCTGTAAAGTTCTCTTCCTACACAACCACCTCTTATCTACCGCGTCACTAAGAATGTGTACTGTTTTTGTGCTTGCTAGCCGAGACACATTATAGCAGGAAATTGCCGATACATGTTGCGACGCTCCAGGAAAACTGGTTACTATTCCTCGGCCTCATGGCTTTTGTTATTTGCAGCTGCTGTGTTCTTGCAGACGTGTTCGAACTACTAACCAACCCTGTTGGTGTTGCAGAGTAATTTGGCTTCAGTGTAGCGTGATACCACTTGTCCAATGTAACGGTGAACGGGGAAAACACACCGAGACTACTATTCGTTTTTTGAGGTTGTCATTTCGTAACACTTAGTGTTTTATGTGCAGTTTTTGGGGATTGTTCGTCAGGGAGCACAAATTCGTTACCGCATCAAGATAGTGGTCCTTCTTTCGCAGTCTACTACGGGCCTTGACGCTTACACAATATTTTCCTTGTACTGTGACTTCGGAAAGCCGATATAATTAGGTCACATTAGATAGTTTAGGGTATTTTAGGGAAACTAGTGGCCTATCTGTTGTGAATAACTTGCTCACTCATGTGGTCATTCTAGAGGGAGGTCGTTAGTTGAAGAGTCTTTAGAAGGAGTTAATAGTGTGATTCAAAATACTACTGTAGGTAGCAGTGTTGGGTTCCGTTTACTTGCCAACCGTCATTGTATCGCTTTTAAGTGGTACAATCCTTCTGTTATTCAATATCGTAACAGATTTCCGTCACACACATTCATTACGTTCAGTCTGAGTTCGGAATAGCTATATATGCTATATGGGGCGAGATGGCTCAGTGGTTAGAACGCGAATTTACTGACCGGAAGGTCCATGGTTCGAACCCGACCTCTACCTCTCGACTTACCGTGTCTAGGCTTGGGCAACCTCGTAGTATCCCAGCCCTCGTGCTTCCTTCGGGTGGCATGGCAGCCAGGCACCGAAAGGGTGTTACAGCTGAACGATTATTATAATATGCACCACCAGGATGAATTTTGCTTCACACTAGTGCGGGCTCTTTTCGTGCGATAAAGTCTGCGGTGGATATGCCTAATTACGATAGTACGATAGCTCACTTTTATCGGATTTGCCGACGAATTAGTTACTGCACATTTCTGGGATTCTTGCCAAGGTTTGAGAACCACATAAATCTCCCCAATTTCGTGGGTGCAAAATCCGTTAGTTAAACCTAAATGTCATCACCATTTGCGCTTACGGCGTTTGGCATAGTGAATAGAGATCCATGTTGCTACCACGTTTCAACAAACTGTAATAATCATGACCCCGTTAGCTTAGTTATTCCACACCCGTGTTAGCACACGAAGTATGAATTTTCCACGTAGAAGTGTGTGTTGCGGCCACTATGAAACCATTGGTAACAGCTGCGCACTCGGCTGTTCAGCGGGCATCAGTTGAACGTTTTGAGGGCTCATTGAACTCGAAATAACTGCCGACCAAAAAGTCCGCTATTGGATTGCCGCCTTGGCTTTTCGATTCTTTCAGTCTAGGCCAGACCCACCTTTTCAGTATCTCTATCTTCATGTTTTCCGTTAGTGACATGGTGTTTCGGAATCGACGAAATGCCACGACCGAACGGTCTGATTGTGTAAGTGTTCTCAGCTCGTCCTAAGCTGACTATCACACGAGCTGATTTCATCGTGTTTATACTGGAATTGCATTCGTTCCCGGTTTCTACACGTGCTAATGTAGGCTAAGGACAACACGATTTTCTACTTACCTGTCTTGCTTGTAGTTTCAGTGGTACATACCATTTCATCAAACAAGTGACAATACCACTACGAACCTACACTAGTTTGCTTTCCATTTCGCTATTCTTGTTTTCTTCCGTTTTTAATCGAGACAACGCAGCTATCCGGTGAGGAGTGACTTTTCACCACGACAGATCTCCTGTTTCTAAATCGCTCTTCTGTTGTCGTCAGCAACCTGGCGATATTCCAGTTTTCATAGATTTTACATAAAATATCTTCTCCAGAAGACCCAAAGCGGAATGGTGTGATCTCTGTCTTTTTTGTTGAACGCTTTTGTATAACATTAAGGGTGGTCACTAATTCAAACACTATTTCAGTTTGATCGGGAACCTGTTGTTTGTCTCTGTTTACCCTCATTGTAGTTATTTTGGGTCTGAGACAAACTGTTCCTGTCGTCCTTCAATCCGGAAAACTTGGTTTACCTACCAACAGCAATACAGGCGTCACTCTCTACCGGCTACTTCCGAACCTTTGCCAAAATACCTTATCTTCCCAGACCAAGGTTAAACTGGGACCAAGTGACTATATAGTCACATCGCCAACAAAACAAAAGCCCGATTCGGATGGCCAGCAGCCACTCCCATATCCCTATGACTATCAGGACGGTCCTGTTTCCGTTGAATTTACTCAGACGAATTCCGAAAACACCGATCCACCATCTTCAGCCCAATTATCAAGGCCCTTGTGGATGACTCCTATCACGGATTCAGATGAAGTATGCTTTTTAACTTTCTTGTTGTTATCTAGATACCCATACGTAATTAATCCTAATAGACACACGATCACTTATCGGATTTTAGTCGGACCGTCACGTCTCAATCCAAGATCACCTGAATATCTCATCCTTGAATAACACGCATTCGTTAGCTATTCTAGCCTGATTCTTCAGAATTTTACGATTGCGAACAAGTCTTTGGAAGTCATCACGAATCCCGCTGAGGCGTGACGTATAAATCTCTTACCTTGAACACGTTAAGGATGTTGTCCCCCTCGGGAATTACTTCAGCCGCCGTGTATCTGCATTCGACTTTACCAATCAAACTTTGTCTCAAAATTAGCCTTTTCCAATCGTTGCAACCGACGCAGCAACATTATTTATGTTGGTAGACCATTGAAAACTACAGATAAATCGGAGTCCTCACTCTGCTTAGCGGCCAGGCCACGGATGCATGAGCAATAACGAGAAGGAGTTGAATTTCCTTTTCCTAAACGAATACGAAGTTTACCAATGAAAATGGCCCCATAAAATGTGAAATATTCCTACTTATTAGGCGAAGGTGGCTTACTGAATGCCTCCTAGAAGGCCTGGTAGTTCGACTCCAGGGCCTAAAACGATGATATTTAAAACAATTTTTAGAGCAGTATACAATGCAAATAAATGATAGATGGCACTGCTTATCCGACTTTTACGACTGGATTCAGGTCATCAGTAAAATTTTCTGGGGAAATCTATATCAGTGATGTGTCGGCTGTCCAACGCCGCATATGTGCGTCTGTGTGAAGAACTAGACCAGGAATGATCCAGCTTGCGGATGAAACGTTGTTCATGACGTAGGATGGCGTCGGATAGCGATTACCTCGGCTATCGCAGTGCTGCACGGGACTAGCGTGATTACGAGGTGTGCTGTAAACGATGCGCAACCTCTGACTGGTTATAGCCGTGTCCGGTACATGCCGAACAATTGGGTTAGTTAGTGTATTGTAGGTTTCAGATGCCAACCAGTCTGGATTATATTACCTTATTCTTTGATCAACTTGCCTAGTCGTGCGTACAACATATTCCGCTGTACAGCAGCAACACAAAGAGTGTGGTATCATATTTGGGCATGTTGTCCGCAATGCACCATTAGTGTGGACGAAGAAGAATGTCACACGGTGCATTCTGGTTGGTCAGTCCCGCTTCTAAATCTTCCCCTAACCCTAACTAATAGTGGAAATGATGTCAGGAGGTTGATCAGCCGATATCTGCTTGATAACTAAACTGCGCTTCGTGTTTTGAAAATTATCGTTTCAACACATCACATCACTCATTGCTAATCACTGACTGGTCCATATAGCTTTTTATACTCCTCTCTGCAGTTCTTCTTGGCAATGCCATCTGGATACTTGTGTCGACTTCCCGTCAAGGTCATTCGCCCGTTTGTGATTATGCTCAATATCTACACAATACATCCATCCGAGTGAGTTTTTATCTCCGTTTACAGTTGCTGCCTTCAGTCTCCATTTATCCACTAACAAAAGACTAGTTTATCAACTCCTAATGACTCACTGTAATGGCTGAAAAGGTAATGGTTTCGGTAATTCGTCGGTTGTCATGGTTAACAATTTTGCGGTCGGTGACACCGAGCTTGAGAACCCTCATTTTCAACCCATTCTTACTCGAGGGAAACTCCGGTTGCCTGTTTATTAACGTTTATTCCTGTATCCCCTATTGCAACTGCCCATTTTTAACTTTCTGTGGTAAGATCTGCATAGACGGAGACCCAGTCTTGTTTCCGGAGTCGAGCAGCGTGAACTAGAGACTAACATGATCGACGGCGGTAGACTGCCAAGGCCATAATTGATTTCCTCTTGGCAACGTCCATCCTGACTGAGGCCTGGGTTGAGGACTTTCTTAATAATCTGTTATCGCCTGGACTAGTGCCTTTCGCAGAGTACCATGGAATTACCCCACTTTTCGCTGTACGGTGGTTCGCTTCTCTTCAGTCTTCCTAGCGTATTCTAATCTCGAGATACGAACATTCAGGCAAGAGCGTAGCAGTTCTCAAGCCTAACCACAGCCTTAACGTGGCAACTATGTTACAGATGTAACTACAATATGAGTAGGCATCTGTTTCCAGAACAGTCAGCCACCTTTGATCATACCTACTCGACAGCGAAAATCGAGACAGCTTGCTCTGAGTTTAGCGTGGCACTATCATGACCCTACGTCTTCCCACTTACCCAAGTACAGCCGAATCATTTGAGCTGGGCTATCATTCAGAGAACTTATTGATTGTCATCCAACGCTACTTGCGTTTCGCCTGAATAAGCTATGGGAAGATTGTAAGCAAATAAAGACAGTAACTGCAGTAGCAGAGCCAATTTGACAACCTTCAACATCGTGTGAAGGCTCCTCTCCTCGTCGTCTGACACGCTACCACCTGGTTACCACCTCATTTTCGCAAAATTTTCAATTGTGTAGGCTGTTCAGGTCTAAGGTAGTGGAAAATAGCTTTCTTATTTTTACATGATGCCTCAGATGCCTCAAATAGGGGTCCACCTGTTGAATGGAGAATTTACGTTTTACGAGTTCCTGTTTGGAGTTTCTGACACCTGACCTTCCATCGATTTATGCAGATGCTGTTTTCAATGGAGGTCTAGTCCTATAATTGATGTTGATCTATACTGAAAAACCGAGGTGCACTGTACAGCTGTTTCATCTTTAGTGGGAATCATCGACGGTGTGCAGTTCTCGAGGCTCCGTGTTGTTTCTAAACCACGACCTTCAGGCTAGTAGTTGAACACTTAAACTTTCGGCCTCGATCGGTCGATTCGCAGCATGCTTAACTCGCACATGGACAGGATGTAGCGCTACTCATCCTTCAGCCACGGAATCCATGTCACGCAATCACGTGTTGACTGGTTCCTCTAGTGACGACTTCTCGGATGGAAGGTTCGTTTGTCGTGCGAATCACTCCCTTATGAGCTACTTAAAGTTTGTTAACAGTACGGAGATTTGAGGATTTTTAATCGGGATCCCGTCCTGTGGACGAGACCAGTCTATGCCGATTATGATTCCCCATAAGGTAAAACAGCTACACGGCTGTTCTCGGCATAGACCGGCTTCACTTACAGTCTCCACTAAAAATTTCCAAATCTCCTGACTCTATCAACAAGAGATTTTCACTTTCCTTGTAGGGTTTTTTGCAGGACCTAGTCGCCTTTTTGATTGCAAACTAATCCCGTCATCTGTGAGGGCCACTTTTTTCGGGTGAGGGTTTGCCCTACTTCATCAAGTGCTCCTTGTTCGGATAATAATCTTTTCTAAGATTGTGTTGCATGTTCCGCCTTTTGCTAATTTTTAGCGCCGTGGTATTCGCCATACGGATCGCTTGCAAGGACATTCCGGAACAGCGACACTCAGCAAAACAAACTCTCAAGCCTACACCAGACAAGCCTCTGACTTTTTTACTATCACAGTTCCAGTTTATGATAACTGCTCCGACGGCACAAGACAACTTCAGCGCACCGTCTTCCCGGAAGGGTTCGACGGTAGGAACACCTATGTTCTCTGTTCCAACGTCTTTGGTATCCAGTCGTAAAGGTTCTATTCTGCATATGAATGTTGCTGAAACTCAAATACCGGATCTGTCCGATTGCATGTTTGCTAACCCAGTGGATCCGCGCTGCACACATATCGTACGTGATCCATGTGTATTTCAAGCACCACGACTCTACTGGTCACTCGTAACCGTCTCGATTTCTGTTCTTATAATTAGCTGTCGCTTCACATAAAACGAATGGGTCTATCACCTCCGGTGTATGAATGTTCTCTTTCTACTTCCCCTGTCGTTGATGATTAGAGCTAGGACGAACTAGGATCACCATTAAAAAAAATCGTTCAGCTCTTGCACCCTTTCGGCGCCTAACTGCCATGCCACCCGAAGGAAGCACGAGGGCTGGGATACTACCAGGTTGCCCAACCCTGGTCAGGGGAATTCGAGAGGCCGAGGTCGGGTCCGAACCACGGACCTTCCGGTCAGTAAATTCGCGCTCTACTCACTGAGCCATCTCACCCCCTAGGATCACCAGAGCAATAACCAACGCTTCTAAGATTATTGTAGTTGAAGCATGCGCTTGCTTAATCACCGCATGTCTAAGAAAGCATTGTGTTCCCTGTTGGCAAATCTTTCGCCAGGGACAGGCCTTGAGTTAGCAACCACTTTAAACTGATTGATTGGCCTGAAATAGCACCTTCCCAACCAGAATCCAGGTGATTCCCCTTGCGCGTGACCGGAGGTCCTACGTGGCGCAATACGTGACCACTCCCAGTAGCTCACATGCGTATTAATCGGATGTGCGTACTTCAACGTTATTGGAACGGTTTGCCTACTTGTTCTTGGTTGTCTTCCCCAAGGACGTAAAACACTGATCTAGATCCCTTCTGTCTTTGCATTGTCTGGCATAGCGTTTTCTTCATGGTTATATGGTAGGTAAGTGCCAAAATGTGACTTATTGAGGTTGCCAATGATGATCCCGGAGCATAGCAGACCTAGAGTACATCATTGACTTCAAAACTGCACTTATTGTGACAATTGGGCTTGGGTAACACCATGTTCGGTCACCTCAGGTTGCCACTGGTTTATTGAGGTAGAAATGATAGAGAAATTCAGTAACAATCCCGTGGCTATTCTGCTTACTTCGTCCAGCCACTGCCAAACTGTATGAAGTTATTCATATTTCCGGTGAAAATACACTCGATGTTTGTATTCTTGAAAAATCTGTGAATAGTGGTCAAGCTAACTGTTGCATAAATTCGCTTGAGATGTCAGCGTTTCGTTTGTGGTAAGAAGGTACATGTTTATGGTCACACACTTGACAAGTTTGAAGTAATCCAAAATGAACATTCATCAAAAACAGTAGCTAGTTGGACTGGAACCCTCTTGATCTGAGAACAGCAAGACATTAGTGTATGCTAATAGTGATGTGACTGGTGGATGGACTCTCAGTTTAATGGTCAAATCTTGCACACAAATTTCTGCCAAGTTCTCAATCAGAAATAAACAGTATAAAAGAAAGCAGTCTCAAAGTGACAGATATCAACTGCCAATGCCCCTATGGGTAATCTGGTCAGGTTGTTTTTGGACGTCCCATATTCGAAGCGCCATACTTACGCACACGGTTTATGGTCGAACACCTGAGATAAACTGATTTTTCATGAACACCTTCAACTTCACGAGTAGTTCTCTTATTGATGCCTATAACCTACTCACTTATTATATCAACCAATGCACTGTGAGACGCCCGCTTTTTGCCCTCAGTCCGTGATAATTTGTAGTACCAGATTCGAGTTCTATACCTAATTCCCTATGGGTTCAGACGCATGTTTTTAAACTTTCTGGTTGTGTGCTTTTGTTTGTTTCCCCCATACGCAGGAGGTAAATCGACTTTGTCCGGTGAATCTGCTGTTTCGTGTCAAGTTCAGCGAGTTCCGTCCATTTGTGAAGTCGCTTTTGAAACGCTTTGGTCATTCCCCAGTGGCGCGATTCTCCTGCGCATTCAGCTTCGCTGATGATCGTGATTACGTAGCACAGCTAACGTTCAGTCGGGCAATCTCGGTATGTCTCCTCTGTTGCGATCCGCTTGCTATACATCCGACGTGGTTTCGTCCAGTTGCACTTGTGACGGGCTGGTTTCTTGTCTCGAGTCGCTGCTGCGAATGTACGGCTATCGTAGAGGTCGATACAGTGTTATACCGTATGATTTCCACCCACTCTTGCCACGACCAGTCATTTTACTGGAAGCGATATTCCCCGTAGATTCTAGGTCAGTTGACTGGGTAATGTGGGGAATTCATCCCGTGGTACCTTAATGATCAGTATGTTCGATTTATATTTCGCCTCAGGGAGCATTGCTACCAGTGCTGATCTATCCGGTCCGCGACCGTGGTTTCAACTCTCATTTTGTCAGGACACCTGACGGCTTATCATTCACGTGGATTCCTCCTCTGAGCAGTTTCAAAACCGGTTGGTCGAATGCCATAGTCTGGCGTTTTGACTGTTCTGGTTGGCTTGATGTGGCACCTTAGTGGTGCATCAAATCTTTTGTTTAGACTGGACGAAAGACTCACGGTTGGTTCGGACATCACTACGCCCAACAATCATCATTTCTCAAAGGTAATTCGGTACGCCCTCAAGTGTGCTCATTTTTTGAAGGATTTGGATTGGTCTGAGTACCGTTTCGCACCCTCTTTACATGCAGTCAGACGTTGCAGGATTCCCTTGCCTACTGAGGTCTTCCATGATTTCAGTGAATAGCTGTCTTGGATGATGTTTGAACGGAGGAATTCAAAGAAAACGGATGGCCTTGACAGTATATTCTGTATTTTGCCAGATTTCACAATTTCCTCTCATTGCTTTCGTTTGCACTGAGCTGGATTAACCGGCTGTGGTTCGACATTCATCATCCCCATCACTTTCCTAGAGACTCACGTGGCTACCGTAGGGCTCTCAGTCCACCCGTTGGTCTGCCCACTTACCAATTCTTCCCTTCCTTTTCTATAAGAAGTGTGGACTTCAATGGGACACTTAACTTGAGCTGATCTACATTAAGGTATCTGGCTTGTCACTCTTCAGTCGTGGCCTGCACGTTCTCGGCACTCGTTCAATTCTGAACTCACTTGTTTGTTCGAGCCCACTGGACTGGCGGGCAACGCGGTCAAACAAGCAATCTCCAGGCCCTCGTGTAGCGGTGAAGTCCCGCAGATCCGTTGCACAAGTAAACTGTTTCCTAAATATGCACGGTTATGCAGTTCCTACATCCAATTATATGAGGATCTGAAACGTTCCAAAAGTCTTGTTCTAGTTATACTCTTCACTTGATCTATGGTAAGACCTCTGCGTAGCTAAACCCGCCGAAGAGGGAAAACCTCGTTTTCTGAATTGTGTCGCCCACAAATTTGAGTGTTCCGCGTTAGAACTTACCCTAACAACAACTCAGATTTCTACCGATGGCTGAAAGCCAGTCTAGATGCAAATGGGTCGCGGGGAGAGATTATATCAATAAGTGCTGATCAGATGTTTCGATGATATATTGGGACGCGCAAAGCGGCGAAATTAAGTTGATCCCTCCCAAGAAATCTGTTCTGTCTAAGCTAACGCAACCTAGTATTACCACAGTTTCACAGTTCCCGCAGCCCCGCCCAGTAGCTTACTCCAGCTTCTCAGAGATTAGGACTGTCATATTAATGATAAATCCTATATCACGTGAATTCCTCAGCTGCATCCCACACGTACTTTGTGCAAGATACAGCCAATCCACAAAGTAATCACACTCACCGGTATACGGTAGCACTCATTATTCCATCCACGATGGTAAATCTGTAGCAGTTTCTCACTAGCGCAACTTAATAGGAGCTTGATCGCTTCTTTTGGAACCCGATTCTACTTGTCGTTTTTCCCATATTGAAACCGGGGGACCTTTTTCCGCGCTTCAGCCGTTTCATTCAGAAATTTGGGTCAGTTCAAACTTCCTAGTGAAACTAAGCCCATGCGTGCACATGCCTTCTTCTAGGTTTGATGGCGTTCTTTCGAAGATGACTGTACCGTAAAAGGACTAGCCACGCCTGTAAGATATACTCGGTTAGGTTATATTAGCTTCCAGTATGGGCTTCCGCCGAATACTAGCAATCCAAACTAACCAGCCGGTCGCACTTTCTGGGGGTATTCTGATTTTTCCTACAATTGCACAGCTCTCTGCATTCACTCTCGGATGCCTGACCTGTTTTATGAAGTTTTACTCATCCGTACCCAGCGAAGCCGTGGACGGTTGCTTAACCACAACGTCAAGTTCAATAAAAATTCTGTATGTCACCGCTTGATTGCACGGCATATCCTGTCACAACACACTAGCTTGAGCCACGTTCGATCGTCTACAATTTATCGGTACTTTGTGCTTACAATTACGTAACGGTTACCTCTGATCCTTTCGTCTAGCCTGTACGTCAACGTGTTCCGGAAAAACTCAAGGTTCCGTGAATAATCCGTTAACCTGGACACTGACGGAACAGCACGCGGACTAGTAACCAGAACTCACCATATCAGCTCGATCGGCTACTCTAACCGTCTGCCACACATTCCAACTCTTAATTTTCTAATGACGTTTTTCCGTCTTTGATTCTCCTATCTTCTGTGATCATCTTCTGTGTTTGCTCATCGCTTGTCTTTTACCAAAAACAATCAACTTCGTTTACGAGCTACCTGTTTTTTCCGAGTGAATATGATGTTCGTAAAAACGAATGCATCTGAAATAATGATTCTAGATAGTGGGGTAACCAGTTCAGGTAGTTCCAATTACTGGTCCCAAAAGGTCTGGAATCCTGATACTCTACACTCAACTTGTGCGCTCCTTCATTGGCATCTTACATCAGTAAACAATGCATAATTTCCTGGTGGATTCATTTCAGTTGGACAATCATGAACCGTGTATGTCTGTACGGTGGTTCGGGTTGCCGCAGCTTCTGGTAACGGACAGTGTAGGATAGGGGCACAGAAAAAAGAAAAGACAAAAGGCACGGCGGGTTAATGATTAAGAGCAGGAGAACAGATAGGATACCGCCACAGGTTGCGTGACATCGCCATGTTGGTGAGGGTCTCTAACCATTGATTTGGTAGTCAGACATGTCAGACCCACACGGTGAGCACCTATGTCTGATTGATCTGTCAGAAGCTATTCATGAAGCAGTTGTCATACTACTTCTGCAATCTAGTAGCCTGGCCACCGAACACTGCCCCGGTATCTATACCCACCACTACTTTCATGGACCCTGAACACGAATTAAGCGCTGTTGAACAGAGAATCCGATTTTGAAATTGAATTCAAACACCCATTACAGCTGAGTAGAGGGGATACAAAGAACTATGGATTATATATTATGAACGTGAATTTGGCGTACAGTAGCTGCAAAATAAAAAAGAGGAATAGAGTAAAAAATCAATAAAAAAATTAAATCGTTTCGCAGGATTGTATATATCCACTATAGGCCGAGCGTTCCTCAAAATGCGCTAGAAGCATACCTCACAGTTGGTCGCACACATCCAAAATGTACGTAGTGTTCTGCGTGTAAGCCGGACCGCCAGAATGCAGAAACCGGGCCGGAAAATTAGGTTGGTTGCAGGCATTGGGCCAGCCTTGCGCTTCTAAGGCTAACCCTGAGCTCGCCTCATAGGGAAGACCATGCTTCCCGACAGGGTCAATTTTGGGATCCAAATAGTGGCCCGTGTAAAACTGAGCCCCGGGTTGATCTGTATAGACACGCAGGCGGATTCCGGAAGGTGCGTAAAATACAGCGGCACGAGGTTTGTTGATGGTGCTTTCGTTGAAAACGTAGTAAAGGTCGTAGCCAGGATTGTTCCTGTCACCAAGGATGTTTATTCCTGAGAAGACGGAACGGAAATTCCGTAAATCTTGTGGAGTACCGTTTTCCACCGAAATAAGACGACCGGTGGGAATGAGCTCAACCGGTTTCAACTCAACATACTTTTCGGCATCAATGAAAACTTCGTGTTTGGCCAAACATGACGGACCTGAAGAGTGGCCAGCTAGATTCCATAAAGTGTGGTTTGTAAGATTAATCGGGCAGGCGGTCTGAGGTACCGGAACCAAACTGGCATGGTAATCAATCCGGAGTTCGACTGTCTGTGCCACACGACAAAATGTGTACTTGACTTCGATCCGCATTGTACCGGGGAACCCGTCTGCATCGTTAGGCGAAATGTGGGTTAGGGTGATTGACTGTCCGGTTAACTCGCTAATGTCCCAAAGTACACGAGAGAGACCTCTTCTGTAAAACGTCAGAGCAAAAAAAACAGGTCGACTGAGTACAAAAGCTTAACAACTGGAAAAGCGAATAAATTCAAGGCGATGACCAAACAAAAATGCCAGCGTGGTACTGTTTTCGGGAGCATTCATACTGTTTCCTACTTCAGCGTATTGCTTATTCGAGGATTTTGATTAAACCGAGGCCAAAGTATCAACATGGAAACTATTTTCCGGCTACTGGTGGAGTTGAACGCTGCTTTTGACGTTTCCATTTGCGCCCCTTCTGTCGACACGTTTTTCCGAGTAAGAAGTGAACGCACAAGCTGGAACCGAGACTGTTTGAACTTAACATACTCCCCACACTGAGAAACGATACATCGATTTTGATTCATACTACCGCATGCCTCGGCGACTTTCCAGCTGCGTTTGATTCGACTAACTATGAATCACTGTGGGCAGCCTCCCAGCTGATTATGTTCCCACCACTCATCAATCTCAAGGCATATTACCCATCAATGAAAGCTTCTATCCGGACACACCACGAACAGACCAAGGAGTTCGATATCGTGTCTGTTAAACAACACTGCTTACTGTTCTCGCCATGGATTGGTCATTTGAGCGGTCACGGGAAGGATAATCTCGTGTGCACCTACGTCCTAAAAGCTCAATGACAGACTTGGATTATGATGACATCCTTTCGTTGGATGGGGGATTAGGAAAACTCCAAACTGTACTGAATAATATAACTCACTGTGCAGCACTACGAGGATCAGGTTTTTTCCTATCTGCAGGGGATGTCTGCCCACCAGCTCGGTTTCTCCACTGATAATGTCAATACTGGTTTTGTCATCTGTCGGGCAAGAACGATGTTGAAATTGCAAATCTTTAGCACCTGCATCATGTCACGGATGGTGTTGTCACTCCAGAGGACAACTGATGCGGTCAGGAACGAAATGGAACAATTTAATCTGCACACGGTCCACGAATTCCGTCAACATAATCAACAATGGATCACGGTTTGTGTAGATCTGATTGCCGACTGCTGCGCCTCGGGGAATATGTATGCAGCACACTTCTGAAGCCGAATAATCCCGCGTCAGATTTAGAGTCGGTTGGAGTTGGAGTAACTAACGGACGGAACGTTGCTCGACGAAGAAGTTTAATCCCCGACTAAGAGTTTCCCCTGCAAGGACTCTTGTTTCGAAGTGTTTTAAGTAATCCCGTATACCGAATATCATATTAACAATGGAAACAGAATTACGAAGATCGTTTCGTTCTACAGAGTTTACCGTCTCGTGTATGCAGTAAGAAAATCGACCATTACGGGTTAAACCATCATGCATATCTTTCAACGTTGGGAAGGATTAGACCACCAGTGCGTTTCGCCAAATAACGACTAAACCGATGTTTCCCAACAGTAGTTATTGGATACGGAATCTACACCTTGTCCGTCTTAAAACGTCAGGACATTTTTATAAGATGGCATGATAAAAATCATAAGGGGACCGAGGATGAATCTCGAAGCATGTCCACAGTCACCTTAAAGTTATTCGACGTTAACTTACGGGTGTTTCAAAGGTTACTCAACATCCCATGAAACTTGAAGCCTTGCGCATCCCTCAGGATATCTGGATTACTTTTGGATGTATATCAACATTACAATTCTTGGATAATCTTAAGAATCTCAACAAAGTATCCTGTGTCGAGAAAAACTGTAGGGTATAATTAATCGAAATGCGTTGTACTATCAGAGTAGCATAGTCAGCAATTTACTTGTGGGTTTGTGGTTCAACCTAACAAACCGCCGCAACTTCTTGCAGCAATATCTTCCCGTATGAAACGCAAGTTCATAACGTTAAGTCTGTCGTGTCTGCTATACCACTGAATTTACCACCTAAAAAAAGTGACGTAACCATAGTCTTACGAAATGCGCCTATTTGATTTTGATGAGATGATATTCTTCAACTGAATGTGCTGCACAAAGGCCGCCTCATGCTTCAGTTGGTACGGTATTCGAGAGATCGCGGTAAATTTTCTTGAAGGAAACTACTTACGAGGTTGCTGTCGAAGAGTCTTCAGCAACCTAGCCAGTAACTTCCTTCAACAACAACAAAAAAGTACTTCACTTTCATTTGACCTCTGAACGAGACAGGTAATCCGAGTTCGTGGGGATATCAACTCGTCTTCCTATTGTTGAGCAAGAATATACTGGCTCCAGTTTCTATTCTCCCAATGCACTGCTGCCTACGTGCATGCGGAATGTCATCTACGAATCTCAGCAGCTTGTGTGCTGATGCATCTGTCCAAGTGTCGTACGGGATACAAGGCCAGTGTAAGAGGAAGGGAGCTGGTACTGGCCTACCGCAAGCATTCTGAGATCTAAGGACCTGCAAACCGTCAATCGCACAATCTGGAATGAAGCTGACAGCACGAATGCCACTGACATCAATCAGTCGCCATTTCTTGCGATATCTCTAGCCAAACGCACGGAGAGCATGTCACGGACACCGCATCGTGGAAGGACCGAACCAATAAC
Source organism: Opisthorchis felineus (assembly GCA_004794785.1). Taxonomy (NCBI): domain Eukaryota; kingdom Metazoa; phylum Platyhelminthes; class Trematoda; order Opisthorchiida; family Opisthorchiidae; genus Opisthorchis; species Opisthorchis felineus. The sequence goes on from SJOL01006442.1 coordinate 695,090, forward strand.
ATCTAAACTCTTCGTACTCTCTTTAACACCCCTCTATCACGTCACCCCACAGTTTGCGCTATTCTGAACGAGGTACGGACAACAAACTCGTTTCCGTAAACAATATTTTGGCATGCGACTGAAGTACACGCTGTACAACCAAACATCCACTTTTTT
>SJOL01006442.1:697244-722972 GCA_004794785.1 Opisthorchis felineus
TCGGGGATGGTTCGTTGGTGGGTACTACGGTTTCTGCTGCTCAGGAAATTGGTGCTGCGATGAAACAGTCCGTGACTTGCACACAACTGAAGCAGGCACTTTTCGGTGTCCGTGCGTCTAATGAGGTATTCAGCTAGGACTCAGCCGAGTCTCCCGTTAGAACCAAAATAGTGGGAAATAAGTGTATTTCGCGAATTTCGTAGCATTTTAGTTCAATTAGAACATGAAGTTGACGGAAACTCGGGGAATGTAACTACCTGGCGAGCCTAGAGAAGGGCGAAACCGGTCATGGACGGTCGAAGAGTTTTCAGCGACCTTTTGAGTAGTGTGTTCCCATCGAGGAAACATAGTCGTTAAATTCCTAGGAGCCAGTTGTCGATGTCCCAGGTGAAACGATAGAGCTTCAGCAACAATTGATTTATTAATAGCTTAGGCGCCCGGTCCCTTAGTAGTTAGGCAATATGCATATGCATAAAGTTTACGTGTACAGTGAGACTCGCGAGCCTTCTCCATAGGGAAGGAACGCCCTCACCACAAAGACTAATCGAACAGTTTCTTGTGCGTCTTTTGCTGGATATGCAAGAACGCACAGCTGACATACTCACCTCCCTCCATGCACGCAGTGACGACCATCTGAATTGTTTGTCAGTCGGACTACCTTGTCCGTGCCTGGTATCGTAAATTGTGCATTCTCAATCCGTCCAGCCACTCGGCCCACGATCACACCGAGGTAGGGAGGATTTATTTCATAGCTCCCAGCATCCTTATAACCAAGAACCACGTCAAACATATCCAGGGCTCCATCGGAATTGCGTCCAGGCACACAACAAGTCACGATTGCAGCCCCAAAGGTACAGACCTTTAGACAGGCCGGTCGGTTGATACCTGGTACATTTTCTGTCTGTATGGTGACGAGCCGAACCCGTTGCCCATCCGAAGTGACTCCGAAATCCTCAACAACTCCAGTACCTTGATTGGACATCTAAAAATGAAGATGAAAATGCTACAAAAAGATTGTGAGACTGCAGTCGAGATAGGACATAGTTTAATGAGGTTTTCAGGAAGACACATTGGTAAAAGGGGAATGTATCCGATCACTTTAGGAGAAGATACTTCACACATTGCTCCGCGATAATCAGCCTTTCACAATGGAGGAACCCCGAAAATTCTACCTTGGAGGGTGGTTTTCCTGAGATGGTTAAGTCACTGGTTTTTTTGCTGTTTACGAAGGACAAGATTCCACAAAACCTACACAGCCTGCTGTACTAATAAAAAAGTGGGAAAACAGTTGTAGTTGGGAGGATACCAGGAACCACTTCCTTTCTGGAAACATTTTGAAAATAGTCCAGCTTCGTATGCCTCATTAACCTTTACAAGGTACTACGAGTTAGCCCAAATAAGATAAACTACTAACAAGGATGAAGTATTTACTGTGCGTATAAATGAGATTCAACTCGTGAGACTTCCAAAGACCTGTACGGTATCTCCCTATCCATGAGAAGGCACTTCCTAACGGAGCAGACAAGATGCACTTTCAGCTCATCGAAACGGCCGTTCTACTCTATGGATGAAACAATACAATGTCATTTATCCTTACATAGCCTGCTGCCTGTCACGTTGAACCACTGACATCAACCACACAGCACCATAAGACAAGTCCCTGTGGACTTCAGCGATCTGGTAGCGCTAGGTACTTGCATGGTTGTGAATGTTCAGACAGGTCAAGCAACTATAACAGCAACTTGAATCTGAGGGGGTGGGAACAACCGATGTGCAGTAGCGCTCTGGGTTACTTGCAGTCAGTTGTTTTTGTTGATACAAAGAACGAAAAATTATATTGATATTTCTATAGTTCTTGGTTAAGTCTTGTTCGTAATAATAGCAGAAACTGACATTCTCAGATGCAGATGTGAAAGTAGTTAATACTTGAGTCAACCACAACTAAAAGAAACATTAACCTAGTAAGAGCATGCGAAAAATGTTCAAAACGCCTGAAGATAACTGATTTGCCTTAGAGAAGCGCAGAAGTTGAACGAGACGCTTCAAACGAGGCAACAGTCTTAACAGGCGGTATGTTGACATTCAGCGAAGGTGATGGCTCAATGGAGATTGTATTGTAACACTGAAAAAGTGTCGGCTTTGGACCAGTTTAGTTATCGGAAGTATGATATGGTTAAATGTTGCATTCAGGATTAGGGCAGTAGTAAACGGCGGTTTGTATCAGCTCTCTCTGCGTCACTCAGGACCCCAAGGGGAATGATACCTTGTAGGTAGATGAATAGTCTCATAGACATTCATCCAGGTTGTCTTTAAACGCCTCCAACCATAGGTGCTGTCCGGAAAACCTCCCCATTGACTCACCCTCCAGGAAGAAAATGCAGAACACACTAGATACGTTGATGCAGGGCAGAATGTTTATAGCTCAGTGAACAAATCGATCGCCAAAGGTCTGGACTCCTCCAGCTTGACTGGGTGTCCCATTCTGTGAGTGTGCAGGTTGAAGAGCGATTCTTATACCAAAAGCTTTCTCAATACTTTGATGCAACACGAGGTCATATCCATTCAGCAGTGGTATTGGGAAGAGAACAGACCCAAATCCTGACAGCGCTCTTCTTCCCTAACTCTGGAATCCACATGTCACGTGTTCAATTCACCTTTGCAGCACGGTGTACCGTAATCAAATAGCAGCGGATGAACTTCCCCCTTTTTGGAGTGAGATCGATCGATGGCGGGACCAAAGCATGCGATAACCGGAGGCAAGTATCTTAGATATGCGGTCTTTCGAAATTAAATCAAACGTGTATGCCCTCACGCCACGAGGGCCGCCGTCGTTTCCGTAGAAGAAATGTACGAATGGGTGTCACGGACATTATGGATTAATGATGAAATGTAGAAGCATTCGCCAGATGCTTAACTACACCCGTCTGTTGTCCCACACTACTCCTGAGACCTCGATAAATCTGGTACCCAATTATCCCGTCACATATTGAGGTTGCTCACATATTGGAAACACTCGCTGGATATCCTGTCCGATAGGTTATTCAAATACAAACTGAACAGAAGTAGACACACTCACATTTGAGGTACCCCATCACCAGCTGTATGGACGTTCAACAGGCCATTCGCCATGTAAAATGTTCCGGAAACGATTAGTAGTTAGGTAGTTAGTTTCCGATTTAATGAATACGAGGGGTTTGATACTTGTTGAAATACTGTTGGGTGTTTAGCTCCTACTGCAATATCCCGGACAAATTATACTCAGTTTCCGATATCTAGAATGGTTGTATTGCGCCTTAATTCACAGTAATTTTTAGATTTCTCGACAAGCTTCGGATAATCAACATTGGTCTATAAATTCTTATCCAGCACTGTACTCAGACGAAGTGTACTCCACGAAAGTTAAACATCATGGCAACTAATCGGAATTTCCTCCGAAAGTTCCATTCCGTCTTCGTGTTGGAAGTTGCTTAGACGCCACGCTTAAAAGAAGACCCGAAATTCTACTCAGAAACATTTACTCGTGTTCAACCTAGCCATTTGTGGAATCGAACCGTGGAAAAGTGGCTGATTTGTTCGATGAGGTGACTGTATATTGTCAGAGTTATCCTGCTTAGCGGAGACGCATCACACTGAACTTTTTCAGTGAGACATTCAGTTCGTGGAGTGCCAGTCAGCAAAATCGTGCTGCTGTCGCAGCACAGGTTGAAAAGTGACAGGCAATCAACCACAAATTGATGGTCAATTGTAGGGTCTTACTTGATCGCGTAGAAGTGAGTAGAACTAGGTTTATTTTGCTCTACTGTTGGTAGTGTGCGCAAATTTGTGAATTGTCAAGAAAGATTTCGTCCTGCCACTGCCCCCTATCCATGCTGAAAAGCAGAGCACCGCACAGCTCCTTCATACTCATTGGGTATTATCAGCAGTGTGCATCTCACGAAACTCCACGAACTTACGAACCCACAGTCTCTCGGCTAATAGTTTGAACACTTAGCCGTTCAGCCGCGAGCAGTTGGAGGGAATGCAATATTCTGCAAATAAAAAATTTAAAAATACCAGAAACCCTTATAAGGAGGGAGAGTAACTTAGTCACACCAACTCTCAATACGAGACACTGCCTTCTGAATACGATTTTGGATAATCCTGTGGATATTCTTTTGTAAGACAATAACTTACACAGGGACACTTTTGAGGTATCGGATTCAGTTCTGAATTTCACTATGAAGTTCACCCTTAAAAATGACGAAACCATCCCACTCAGAAGATAACGTGATCCGCACGCTCGAACAGATAGATTACTACCGTGGGATCATGAAACGAAAGCTCTTCCAACAGAAGCTAAAGTAATCCTAAAGTGACCATCTCCAGTGGCCAGAGAAACCGGTTGCCAGTTCGTGCTATCGGTGACGGGCGACAGACAGTTATATTCATATTTTATTTGTTTACGAGTATTTGTGAGACTTTTTACCTGGAGACCACTTGTTCCATTTCAGTGAACGTGTTGAAAAGATATTGACACAAGAAATCGTTCTTTGGAAAAGCTAGCAAAGCAAACTGAATTCTGGCAATCTTTTACGAATGACTTTGAACTCTACACATTTCAGTAACGTTCGGCTAATCCTCATCGCTTTGAGATGTAGGGACGACGGAATATGCACTTTTCTAAGTTACAGTTCGCAGAACCTATTTTTGCTTCCATAAGCACCCCTGGTTCGACCTATCATAAATTGTACCTAAGTTTCTCAATAAGTGTATTACTCATACCTATATGGCATTGACGAAAGCGAGAGCACAGGCGGATTACCAAACACTATGGTTATACTAATGCTCCATTAACTCTTGAAGCGAGTAAGTACCGTTAGGTCATTTGTATCAGAGAAGCCGGTTCTTAGCCCCATGTATTGAGGAGCTAAGTGGAAATGAAAAAGATGACCCTACTCAGCTTTATGATGAGCCAATCTTAGGGAGTGTCTCACTAAATATGTTAATGTCAGGCTACATGTGCCATGGGACATGTTGATATATGTACCAAAATTGGTCGCGTTAATATTGATGGTCTCTGTTGTACAGGAATCACGCCCTGTGTGTTGATCACTGTACCGGTCGGAGGAGTAGTCCTTCAACAGTACAGTTCTTTTGAATTTTCGAACTGCTGCATAACGCGTCGTTATTATGGAAGCAACCAGTCAAGCGGCTGCGCGGTGGTAAACTGATTTGTGAACAAAAGGGAGTTCCATAAAAACTGCTGCACGCGACATCATGTTACGCCTTAGACGCATCACCAGTTGGTCTAGTTCGACCTGTCACCTCCCTATCCAGTGCTTCTACAAACCTACACACACGATCTCTGTGTAACTAGACAAACTAAAACTGGTGTTTTGTTTGGATAGACATCTACTACACACAGTCCTAACTCTGGCTCTGAACGGCCTGGAGGTGGAGACCAAGAGCTGATTATGACGTACACCGAGGAAGGATTGATATAATGTGTCTTAACGTACTGGTGTAACGGCGTATGCCACTATGAAGCATGCAAGTGACCCACTGTCCGGTGTCCAGGTTCGGCTCTCGTATCTGACGGGAGGTGAAGGTTACTATGGAAACCATTTTGTTGTGTTCGTCTACAATTGTTTAATATTCAAATAACATCCAGGAAAGTTCAAGAGGACGCTTGGGGACGTCCACTTTTCAAAAACTGTGCATATGAGATGTTTACTTTCGTATCCGATAGCTTGTAACCAATTGGTTCGTGTTTGCTAATAGATGACTCCGCAGCGAACGGCTTTCCTACTTTTACTGATATCAATTCCATAGGTTTCATGGTCGCTTACTATCTTATTGTTTGACATGAATGTAACTAGTGGAAAGTACATCAAACAACTCAGCATAACACAGAATTTGTTATCTTTGCAGAGAGGGAATGTAGTCAAAAATGTGCGGAGAAATTGTATTTGCTATTTACTTTTGAGGTTTTGACATTCAACATCATTCAGAAAGTGATCACTATAACAAGAGGAGCAGCTTTAAAAGAGCATTCCGCCACTATCTAGTTGCTTGTAGTGAAACAGACCATATGGTTTAGACAAACTGTTAAGGGTAAAGATTGTCGATACGGAGTAAATAAGAGAACAGCGGGTTTATTAGGGTTTGGATTTTGGAAGGATGAGGCCAAATGTACGCTGGCCTCCGAATGCACATCTCCGGTCAGTCTACACGGCTAGCGTTTGGATCACCTCTGCTCGACATCCGACTGATCATTTTTAGAAGGCCATGCATTAGATTTATAATACACCGTTGCCTGTCTACAACGATTTCGAAGAACGGAATAAGTCTGACCCCAACTGAAAGTTGATTGGTACGACCGTGTATGCTAGGCTATGATCGGAATCAAGCTTTCCGGAGCTAGGATTCAGAAGTCCTCCAGTGTGGAATCACCAAGGGAACCACTTGGACCGAGTTCCGCCAGTGGTCTCCACTGAGGGGACCACTGTTTAGCTGTAACACCCTTTCGGCAAATAGCTGCCATGCTGCCCAAGCCAAGACAGGGGAAATCGAGATGCCACTGTTAGATTCGAATCCCGAACCTTCTGGTGCCGCAATATACCGACTAGTTGCATTCAGTCTCTGGCATGATACATTGAAAAATCGTGCGCACAAAAATTCAGCATACGAACTCCCATTCAAACGAAATATAGGAACCCGGATTCGTCAGAATGTAAGCCATGGTCAGCCAACTTTTCATTTTGGTGATGAAAACCGATTTACAATGCCCAGTGAGTTCAGGTACCGTAGACAGAATGTAAATTCCTTCTACCTCAATCAACACAAGTAATGTTGAATGATCAATGGGACCATACGGAAATGTTGGACGTCGGTGGTGCCAATTATCTTTAAGGCAAAAGTAGTGCACGAAGGATCCGGCTTTCGTTTTCCACCAGACTATTTGGCAACATCAGATGGATGGCTAGATTCATAGGCCGGATAAAAAAGGCCCATATCGGTGACATCAGACCAGACACAAATTTACCTTGGGAAAAATGAAAAAGTCCCTTTGAGCATGTGGTTACCAACAGGATCAAGGTCCGAATAAGTAGTTTTGAAGATTTTTTAACTGAATAGGAACAGTGGACTCCACAACTATCCAATGTATTTTGCAACATAACAAACCAGGTAAGCCACATAGTAGCGCTGTCTTTGAGTACCGGCTCTATTCCCTACCGGGGTGATAACTCTTTTGGATGCCCAGTCAACTAGAGAGATCGAAATGTTGCAGTGCTGTGCAAGACACGAAACTCGCCTTCCTCTACAAGTTTAGCTGGACGTTTACACCTCTAGTTAAACAGGCTGTTACTCAGTCTAGTAGGTCAGGAAAACTTTGTGAACTGATGTAAAGGTGTTCGGCGACCTACTTAGACAGAAGCGAAGAACGATTAACACTGAAAGCCTCTATATGCGTACCATTGCAAGTACTCAAATGAGTGAGGGAAGTGGATTTGATGCGGCGAGGTGCAGCAAAATGAATCCGGATCACTGTGCAAACACATATTGTTGAGTTTGTAAAACAAGCGACTGTTTCGTGTTCGCGTATTACTATCGCCAAACTTGTGACATGAGAATGATCCGGAGGGTTCCCTCACTATAACTGCATGCTAAAAAATTTGGATAAAAAGGCTAACAGAGGAACGGCACCCATTCTATATTTCCAAATCCACTCGCTATAGGCGGAATCCGCTTTAAAGGCATTCCGTATTCACGGGTTTCACGGTACTCCAACGTGCAATTTAACGATTCTACTTAGGCGTATGCTTGCGTAACCACAATTCACCTATCTAAACACCCGTTAGTTGATTTAGCCCAGCCGGTCGGTAAGTACTGAGAAAGGTAAATGAGATGTACTTCGCCCGCTAACACATACACTCATCATACCTACGACCTCTTCATGGTCACCAGTTCTGCTAGCAGGAAATAAAGATGCTGAAATTCCACTAGTTACTGGCCGGTGCAAGCAGTCTGACAAAATACTAACCATCGGCAAACAACAAGGTTGATGTTTATTGCGGTAGGCGAATAGGAGAGATCTAAGTAACCAGATAGCAATGAGATCAAATGACACTACCGGGACAAGAAAGGACTTTTGGTTGAAACAGCCTACTTTGAGCTTTCGACTACAAAGTCTGACCCACAACGCAGTGGGATGAGCTAGGGATTTGTTCGAACGCCCTTGTCCTATCTCTTGGCCTAAAGGCCAGGGCCGCATAACAGCGGTTGTTTGGGTTCTCTGAGGAAAATCCCACCACAGGCCAATGAACCTCATCAATCCGTTTGTTCCTTTTTCGACCTGACCGACTATTGAAAAGGTCATAGTCAGATGTTGGAAGACCGGAATGCACAATTTTGGAGCTGAAGTTCCTCGGGAAAAGTCAGCATCGCTTCTTTCACAAATATGAACATACTAGTCAAAGAAATACCTTGTCTTCACACCCACGTTTCAGATAACGAAGCTCCAGCTTCGACTCATCTTGTAACGCGGTTACTCACCGTATGTAAACTCGCTGATCTTTGTCGCACTGATCCCGTTGGGCCTTAATGGTACGACAGAACCTCGAGAGTCGGCGTGCCAGTCAGTGTAGACAGGAGGAAATGGTAGCACTAAAGCCAGATCACCAAATTAAGAGAGAAACCCTTGGGCTACAGATATTTTAAAACAAATTGGAACATTGGGAGTAGAATTCTGAAGGCACCCCTCACCGGCTGTTTTCTTGTGGACGAACGACAAATATAGGAAGCAGGTGTGCTCGGAAGTCTGCAGTTCTCCCCCTTCGAGAAAAAAACAAAGAAGTTATACACACGGTATGGAAGCCTCTGTACGGAAGTAATGGAAATTTCCTTTCAGTCAGCCAAGTCAAACAAATGTCAGTTTCACGCACCCGATTCGACAATCTAAAATCACTTACGGGTGCTCAGGTTAAATAGAGGCATCGCACCTCCTCATTCACAGATCGTAGTCTATTAATGGTCAACAAGCTGGACATAACTATCATAAGAACGCAAGAACGCGAACTAGTCAATAGCAAATGTATTGGAGAAAAAAAGGACTGTGAAATAAACTGAACAAGGGATAGGTGAAGCAAGCAAACATTATAGGGAGATTAGCTTATCATTTGAAGCCGAAGTCCCATTCGTTCGATCACATATTGGGGCATACAGAATATCGGATTGATAGGCTTCAAGCGTGTTTTGGCCAGAGATATTGCATCTGCCACAAACTCCTCAACACAAAATTCATCAATTGTCGTCAGGTCACCATTCTTGCCACAACCGTTGGGACAATTGTGCGAGGAAGGATTATCATAGTGTGCAATCAAAGAAAGACCCGCAAGACCAAACAAGGTATGGAAAGGATCGGCAATATCACCAGGCCTATCTGCGATTCCCCCGGTTTCCGAATCCTGCGAAGCCAGTATGAAATGTGTCAACTTTTTCTCATCGATCCACGCAAGCCGTCCGAGGATCGTAAGACTAGCTAACGTCCACCTAGCATGAAAATAAAGAAATGCACATTAGAAAAATTCATGGAAAATTGAGCCGGTACTTACGCAAAACTTGTCCAACCTTATATAGACGAATATGTACTTCAGTCTGTCTAGAATATAACAGCTACAACAATATGATTGAAATTGATCGGCCAAGATGAATGATCACGTCTCGTGAACAGCGGGCATTAATACATGCATCTCAGCACAGCTAGTTGATGATGAAATGATGAAAAAAAGCTAATCCCCATTGCCCCTATGTGCGTACGTCCCATCAATTGGGCTATGGGATGGCAGAGGTAGACCGTGTTGTCGCCCACTCACGTTTAGTGGTCAGTCATCATGACCGGTAAGATCGTGCGTCCCGGGTAGCCAATGGAACGCGACTTTAGCTAGGACTGTTCAGTCATCCAAGGAACCACTCACAGCTATGAGAACTTAGGTTTTGTGGCAGAAAACGTCCCTATGCATGGCCAATAAAATTTGTCAAACTCGGAGTGCCTCACATACTAGTAACATACACATATAATGAGGCATCGAGTCACTATCAATTTCAGCATTGGCTTGCTCATGTCAAGCATATTTCGCAGAACAAACTGCAAAACAGAAATCATCATTACATCCCACTCGATGCACATAATCAATTCAACATCGGAACTATAGCGTAGTTTGAAAGAAAATGGTACTATGACATACGCACCATGAGTAGCAAACATCCGGCTTTTTCTCCGGCCGGCCATTTAGTCCACCACTGGGCAATTGCCGTTCGGCCAACCACCAGGCTGCACGATCCAAATCTAGCCTTCGGAGTTCACGAAGAATAGCTAGAGCCCCTAGGACACAGTATGCCTGTCCGGCATGAGATTCGCTACCGGGCTTTGTACCGAACCCTCCATCGAGATTCTGACAACGCTCCAGGTAAGAAGCACAGGCTTCAACATTAAGGCGACCCGATGCAGCGCATTCCTCCAAACGACCCATCAGATGTAGGGAAGCGATAGCACAAAATGAGAAACGGGTGTCAATTTCGCCCCATTGGTCACCACAGAAGCTACCGTCCGGTTGCTAAACAACAGGAAATAAAGCAAAAAATAATAAAGTATGCCACGTAACTAATACTACAAGAGTTAGTGAACAACTCTAAAAAAACATCCAAGGGGATGACACCCTGCACAGCCATTTAACTCAAACGATTCCGTACAACCTAATCCCATTGAGACTAGGACTTGGTGTCTAAGTGAAGCATCAAAGACGCAAAAAGAGGAAGTTCCTATGAGACCGATTCGGTGCACGCAGTATTCCACCCGCCACGAACTAGCAAGGTTGTTAGTGGATATCTAAAACCCACTTCGTGAACTCCACCCGCAATGTGTCCAAGATACCTTCATAAGCTACATCTGAACCCTGTATCGGTGAGTAGTAAGAATAAACATTTCACTGCCTGTAACTCGCTATTCACCAGCATCCCAGTTCACTAAACAACAGATTCCCTATATGATTTTATCACAAGAAAATATCTGCATATAAGCAGAATGAAGGTGTTACAACGCGTAAGCCATTTGGGCTCGTTTTATCAGGTTTTTCTGGGGATGGCTGAACACCCACTATCTGATGATATTTCTTCTACAATAATCGGTATGTAGACGATACTTCAGTCATCTAGGATTCTATCCACTTTGAACACCGCACACCTCAACTTATGTGCCTCTTGAGACTGAGAAGCCTCGGGTTTTTAGTTTAGTTATCTACCGCTTAGATGGTGCTCCCGAACGTGCCGAAAGCCGACGTGGACCAGTCAGTAACTTCAATTTTTAAGTTTTATTCCAATAATTTACAAGAGAGAATAATGCGCACTTTACTCATGCAGCTCTTCCTCCCTTCGGGAAGAAAGGAAAATTCTTAACAAAGACGTTACCGTAAGATAGTTTCCCGAGAAATTTACCGCCGTTCGCAACAGACAGTTCACACAATCGAAAGGAAACATTTTTTCTCAGGCTACACAGCCGAAAAGCGGCTATTTACCTACAACTATGAGACTTAAATTACGGGTTGCAGTTAGTGTACTTATCCAACAGCAAAACTAGTTGCTTCACCAACTACGAGACAAACTAACCTAAGCGCCTCAACACGTAACGTGCCCAAAGTCTGCCTCACACGTCGCGCACCAGTTCGCCTGCAATTGCGATGGCATCTACAGCGGCAGCTTGAGTCAGGTGATTGATCAATGGATGGGACCAAGGCAAGCCGATAGCCACATGACAGAACCAAGTCTGTCAGGGTCACTAAGCCAAATGTGCTACAGCCTGAGTTCCTCATCCGGGAAGACGGCATTTGCAAATCAACTGATTTGGGTGATGAGGGCTTTCAAGCCTCGCAGTGTCATAGACTGATTCTTTTGCATTTGGCACGTGACTGCGGAGAGCGGAACCCAGAAGGACAAACGGTCGGCTGCCATACGAAAGACGGCCTATGGAGTGTGACCAGTTGATCTACCGAGAAATTTATTTTCCTTTGACACTATCTGGCGTACCTCAGCAGTACTGATAGAATGCAGATCTGGCAACCGATCCCCTGCTTGAGCAGCGCGTATCCTAAACATTTCTAGAGCTGACTAATCCTGTTTCATGAAATAGTTGACCGGAGATAAGTACTGTTCCCACCTGATCTGTGGACGCTTGCGAGGCACTGATGGTCAAAAACAGCCTTCGTATATTCTCTACGTGCAGCAGCCACGACTCTGATATACAAAATAGGGTAAATCACATTGCAACAATGCACACACTATTCTTGACAGCTAAACTGATGTCCCAACTGCGGCACACAGCAGAGGTTGGCCAGCGCCGTCCAGATTCGAGAACCGACTTCGTCTTCCGCGTTGGGACCTATGCAGCTGCCCAGACGGGTCAATTTATCCACCATGTTGATCAATTCATATGCAACCATGAGGTACGGGTTTGATGCTGTGATGCTTGTGTGAAGCACACGCCGAACCATGAAATAGAATAACTACAGTTAGTTAAAATCGGTAAATATGATCAGATGCTCAAATCTCAAACACACAAGCGCTTTCGTTTCCATCCAGACTCATCAGGTGGGCGTAGAGGTTTGCAGTTTTAGGGATCTGATAAAACAGTCATACCGTCAGTGCTCTCAATGTTAGTGAGCGAACGTCCAGGAAGCCTTGCAATCCCAGTGTTGGCGCAGATGAATAAATTCACGTAGCACGTCGACAACGAAGCTGAAGAGGGAGGGGATAGCCTCACCTGATGCCCCTGAATGTGATTAATTCGGACAAAAAATTTTCACATACTCATACGCGTCCACGGAGCAATAATCCAAAAGGAACTTTTCTATCGCTAGAAACTGTCTGACGATGGAGGTGGCCAAAAACAACGTTTACTCCAAGAAAATCGATCACCGTTGGTCGTAAGAAGTAACGTCGCAATCCAAGAATTTGGCGCAACTAATCCAACTAACGAAAAGGATCGTGGTCTGGTAGATAGGTGTGCTGTTTGTATCAAGCAACATGCAACAGGTGACAGTGACCTCATGCAGAGGCCAGCAAACATTTTCAGCCGCCAGCCGGAAGGAAAACTGAGCCAAGATAACCGAGGAGAGCCCAATACAACGTAATCGTTTGCAAATGCCAGTGGCTGTTTTTGGCCGGCTCTGTTACCATCTGCACTGTTCCCTTTTAACGGTTAAAGGATGTGTTAAAGGTATATTGATCTGCAGCCAACGAAAACACGACTTAAAAAGTCCACCACAGCAACCGGGGCCCACCGATACTGCCAACCGTAGTTTTAATGGAGTTTTTTTACCGTGTCAGCATGATAGAGTTGACTCATGAATTTTCGTACGCAACGTGTCAATATATGCACAGGATAACCAGTTAAATGTCCCATTTGGAGTTCGCCAAGCAGTATAAAATTCATTAAAGCTCAGCGACCGAGCATAAGCGCAATAAGGCAACTGACAAGAATCGGGACGGATGCACACCTTCAACGGCGCGCTGATATTATCCCGCCAAGTCATGAAACATTCGCAACCGAATCGTCCAGCACAGAGAACAGACCAACGACCAGAACCGGTTGCCATTCCCTGATACCGGCTCAGGAACAAACTCCAAAGATTGTAAAGTGCTCGTCACACTAGTGAATCCATCAGTTGCCAGAAAGCACCACATCGATTTTTCAATTGTAAGTTATCTGTCACATTGTTTTCGATACTGTGTCGTGGCGTCCTTGTAATCACTTTTAAAAAGGTTTTCATTTTATTCGATCACTTCAATCGTTTTTATGTCTGTTTGGGTGCCTTAGCAGTATCTTAGTCGGCGTACAACTATGAAATGCAAAAATGCAAATAGTTTCATGACACATCGACCTTTTTTTGGTGTGACCAGTCAAGTCACTTTAAGTGTTGCATTCAGCAGGGACGGCAAGTAAAAACAAGGCTCTGTTAAGGTTTCTTCCCTTTCATATCATCTCTTAACCCTTATGTTTCCCTAGTAGCTAGTCATTATCATGAAAAAATCCCAATGGCAGCCACGTCAGTCTAGTATGAAGCCACATCCAGTGCCTCGAACCCACTTTCTACACCTTTCATTGCCTCTACCTGGGTACTGTATCGATAGGCAGTTGTTGAGAAGTGATTCTCACGGAATGCGATTGCCCGGTGCTTTAATAGGAACCACTTGAAACGTGCATTCTCAAATGGTGGAAATCATCCGCGCCCAGTCGATTTGCCCTCTAGCCCACAGGTCGTCCTGTCAACCATTCACAGAACTTCTGATAATGCACCAAAAATAGATATTTTTGTACAAATCGATTCATTCTTCACCCGAGTGGAAAAAACCTCGGAATAGAATTGTGAATAAAATCGTAATTCTTTTCAAAGGATATAGTTTTCATCCATTGCTCTGATAAGTGTCCAAGAACATCGGCGTCTTGGCAGCAGGTGAAATTTTATCACACGGGTCACATATTAGGTCTTGACAGTGCAAGACTCAGCATATGGCTAGTAATGATGACGTTACACCAAAATACTAGCTTACACTGCCGGTCGGGAAGGTGCCACCGCACAACCTATACGGGGCATGCGGCGCACCACGCCAATCCTCTGTGCTGGGTTTCCCCAGCTTCAAATGGCTGATAACCATTGTTGGAGTGAACAGCGGATAGGCGAAGAAAACCTACTATCCATATTTCGGCTTTGTGCTCTTACATTCTTTCCATGCTTTTTATGGGGATCTTCTGAATCCGGGTCCGTCCTTCCCAGTAATTTTACTTCCCTGTGAGAAAAACAAATACCACTGGATTTAGAACCTACAGAGTGCGAATCACTTTCACGTCGCACACTTTAGTAATCTGTGATTCTGGCTTTCTTTGCATTTTTTTCCGGGGAGAAAAAGGACACGATTACTCTTGAAACTCCTTTTTGGTGCACTGATCGAGAGGCACACAAACTGACGTTTGTCATTCCCTGATAAAAGTGACTTGTGCCTCCTCAGATTCTCCGAAGATTTAGAAATGCACGTTCTCAACAAACAACAAAGGGCCCGCTGTGGCGCCGTACTGGTGCACAGCAGCCGTGCAACTCGAAGAAAACATAGGGACTGAGACACTGACAGGAGCAATCGAAAAGCCACGAACTATGAACCCTCGGGTCAGTA
Source organism: Opisthorchis felineus (assembly GCA_004794785.1). Taxonomy (NCBI): domain Eukaryota; kingdom Metazoa; phylum Platyhelminthes; class Trematoda; order Opisthorchiida; family Opisthorchiidae; genus Opisthorchis; species Opisthorchis felineus. Next base: position 712,446 of record SJOL01006442.1, read on the forward strand.
GTCTCGTGCCTTAACCGCTGAGCTGTCTCGATCTCGCTCAGTCTCAGATATAACATTACATGTCCCTTGGACTTAAGACGCTCCCTAGACCGACTTCTATAGGGTATAGGGAATTTTAAAATAAAACTCCACTCCTTCCCCTCCTTTTCCCTTTACTAAGTCATTCTTCATCCATGGTTGTATGTCAGTTAGCTATCGCTATTCACTATTAACGTACTGTGGCCCATAATGATGACACGTTTTCATAACTTCTCGTAACGCGAAATATGAAGGCAATAAAACTGAAGTTTTTTTATTTCTTGGGATATGTGCAGAGACGTGCAAGTGACATCGCTGGTTAAGGCCACCTCTGTGACTAAGCGGTCAGAGTTGCCTGAAACTAACGTTGCACTGAGGACGTGGTTGCCTGGCTCGATGTTGTCATGGTCAATATCAAGTGAAGGTAAAGTGATGTATCCAGTAGATAGAGACTCCAAAGAAGTGCATTACTGTGGGAAGCATTATGGTTTGAATATTGCACAGTTGGTAAGGGTTAGATAGTTTAGACTATGGATCGCACGCCTGCCTGAAATGGTTTCCACTTTCAGACTGCGCAAATGAGCATGTTTAGTTCGGTGTACCCGAATTTGATGCGCTGATGCTTTCTAATCATTACCAGTCCTTTCGTGAAGTTAGATTTTGCCGTTGAAAGCCGTACACAGGATGAAGATTCGAACTACCACTAAGTCACCAAAACAGAGGTGGATAGGAAGCATATTCTCAGTTTAGTTCTATTTGAATGGATATAACTCGTAAAAACTAGACTTTTTCGGACAACTGGCTAATGACGGCGTCCGTACAATTTCACTGCGGTCATTTTTGTCCTCGAATGAGCCCCTTTGAGATCTTCTGAAGGTGAAAGGCGGCACAAGTATGTATTTTTTAACTATATGTAGAGTTTCAATAATCCGCGTTCACATCACTCTCGTTTGAACAGCCCTCCTCCTGCCCTAGTGCAATTAACCTTGTGAATCCACACCAAAGGGAAGAAGCACTGGATTTGAGCTTCGCTCTTCTTAGAGCTCATCAGTAGTGCATATTTTTGGCCGTGCCGGGGCTTGAACTCCAGGCAAGGCGAGTGTGTTCCCACTACTCTACCAGCGCACGCTGGACGTACCCGAATTATCAAGTCTGAACAGGCTATTGTGTTCACGCTAGAGCGATGTGATTAGTTTACCCGACGCTTCAAAAGAGGACCCAGTAACTGTCCTGGTTATGTCGATCTAAGGTTACAGTTATGGGATTTCTGGATGACAGTAGTCTATATGACTGTCGCATCATAATGATGCATGCCGGTTATCCGTTTCTGTCAAACGAGTCATTATAAAAGAACCCTTTTTTGTTAGCTAGCCAGAGCCCAATAAGAATTATACGATAACATCATGCAATAAAACCCATCTACAGCCACTGCTGTCGGAACCGTTCGAAAGCGATAGCTCCGAAAAGATAAAGAATGCGAAAATCACAGTGCCCCTTCGTGAGTAAGAGGTAACTTCAAAGTTCAACCTTCAAGTTTAGAACAGGGAGTGTAATCTGTAGAATGGGGACCAATTCGCCCCAGCTGTTGCATACTAGGAAGATAATATCTTCTGTAAAAGACAGCGAAAATTTGACAGCATCGACCAGGTAATGGTCGCTGTGTAATAAAGGGTGGATGTTTCACTGTTGCAACACCTTACCTAATTTGATCCTGATCGATATTGAGCTATCGATGTCGCTTCGTCTCGTTCTTCAACCCCACTTCCTTTTAATCAGTACCGTAACTTAGTACGGTAACCCTTGTCGAGGAAACGCAATTCAGGGGCTTGGCAAACTTCATTAAGTCGAAAAGCTCGAATCTTCGCCTCAAACGATTAAAGTCGTTTTGGCTGTAGCAAATGAACAGCCTCGGTGAATCTTGATAACCGACAAGCGAAATACAGTAGCTGGGCGAGGTATGCAACTTCCACTAAACTGGGCAACATGCCAACCTTACATGTCCCATCAACTGATGTTTAGACGGTAAAACTTGTCGCTTTGAATGTGCGCACTATAGAGGTCGGGTAAGTAGTGAACTTTTTCTAACTGAAGGAAAGATATTGGGCCACAGTCAGCTCAAGCAATCAGCCAAAAAACCGAACGTGCGTGTTACGGGAACTGAGTGACGAATACACTTTCAGCTGGCCGAAGCAAAGGAACAAGGCTACACTCAAACTACGCATACATAAGCTACGGGTGCCTAAAGTTGAAGGCACTAGTCCCTCGCTGAAGCGAAGGTACAATGTCAGTCACACGCCCGTACAATCATAAAACACTCCGGAATGAACACATTCAATGAGAGGACAAGAACTCACCCATCCTGTGGATTGTTACTCTGAATTCTAAACAAGTGCCTATCTGATAGGACTCCGTGATTGGTATACGTCACAGCGGGGCCTTGGTTCGTGATTGGATCCATAACTGAGTGCACGAATGAACATATAACCGAGAACCAAAGAGTGTCGTCAGCTTGTCGTTTCCTAGACCCGTGGTAGCGGATAACTCCACCTTTCCCCACCTGTAGCATGTTTTGGCAGCTAGTTCTCCAAAGTTTTGACTGAACAGTTGTAGACGTTGGGACGTGGTAACCTCCCTCTTAGCTGAGGTATCTTTACGATCAAAGCACATGAATCAGAATTTATATCGTGGATAGGTGCTCCTTACAGGATATTGCACGTTGCGATGTGGGTCAAATTTCGCTTAGTGAAGATATCATGTGGCACAAATTTCTAGGTTTATCATGAGGCTGTTTGTCGAGAGGTAGTTTATTGAAGACTACTGTACATCACATGTGCCTAATGGGTCGTGGAACACTAAACCACCGCAAGCCGGTTTGTCTCCCATTTCATATCAGTGTGTACTACCATCTAAGCGTAAACTCCATGACCGAAGCTTGCTGACAATGGAGAAATTCGCTGCCCTTGCTGAGGTCAGCTAAGAAAAAGTAAAAATCAATCTGAAAACATTTTGGGTGGCCATAATCATTCCAGTGATATGTGCCAATGAGGTAAAATTAAGGTCACTGGTGAGATTTTATCGCCAGCTAGAAGTGTGAAAAGACGTGATACGATGGTGCTGCGATCGAATAACCATTGAGTTGTTGGTTGGAAAGTCCCACTCTTGATATGCAGGTCTAGTGACGTCTGCTTAGTTGTTGGCCTGTTCGCCGAGCTTGGCAACTGGATTGCAAACGCTTCGTCACCAATCGAGGTGACATCATCAGTGATTCAAACTCGCACTGACTATGTCACCTCGATTAGTGATGAAAAGTTTTCACTCTAACAACCGGGCTCGGCGGACAAACCAAGCAGGGCACCCGAGCTATCTATATTCCACGGCAGTGCCCACAGGCGTCTGTCAGAATCACAACTCTTTAGCAACGATCAACCTTGAATGGGCTTTTTGAAGTCCGCAACTATTCATCGCGATACAGCAGGCTTTCTTACGACAGACAACACGGTCTGGTAAACCATTGTGGTAACACGGAAATTACCCAATTCAAATCCCTAATCAAGAACCAAGGGAGATGCTGTCTGGCTTCCCAGGAGGAAATAGTGAAAAGTCCCAAAGCCACTGACTCAGATTTACCAGCCAACAGTCGCGCTAGTCGACATCGTGAACACTGTGGATGCAATGTCACACCATATCGACAAGTTATTCTTGAAACAGACACCGACTGGTCGATACGCTGAAAACGAAATCCGTAGGAAAACACCACAGCCCCAATACGGACAGAGAGTAATGACATAAGATAATGCAGGACAAATCTATATTAATCAAGCCCCCAAAAATCTTTATTGTTTTTCATGGTACTCTACCCTGTGCATTAATAAATTATCTTGTTTTGTGGTTATAATTCAGGTTAGGCTGGGTGGTACAACCGCTTTTGTTAGTAATGATCCAGTCAACAGGGAATGATACCATTCCACAAGTTTACCACGATTAAATTAGTATGTCACTGACAGAGATTTCCGCGTGCGGTCGAGTAGAGGCAATTAGATTTCATACTTTGCCCCAGACAGAGAAAAAAATTTCATGGCACTCATCCGAGTAGAAAACCCCCATCTAACAGATAACTTGGCATCCCTCGGTGTTCCTCGATGAGAATGATGTACGTAGAACCATGACACAATTATTAAGTGACTGACAGTCAACCAAATGAATTAGTCTGGGCAGAGAACCAGTGAGGAGCTAGGTAGTTTTCTGATGGCAATGCATTATGACACCTCGAATGGAATACAACGTAGACAAACAAACGACAGGTATACCAGTAGGCAGTGCTGAAGACGTTATTTGGCCAGTTGGTGCAATTACTTGTGGTGATCACGTAGAACTGTCTTCACTTATTAGAACAGAAGTTGGCCATACTACCAGAGCCTCAGCTTCAAGCTCCTACAATAACATCGAGTGCTTACCGGAAAACTACTTCTTTCGTGGGAGATGGCTTCTACAGTCCAATTGATGTAATATATCGGAATAATAGCGGAGAGTAATAAACTCGATAATAATCCGGTAAAAACTTACCTGAAGGCTGAGAATGAAACGCGTGGCACTGTCAACGTTTAGCATGTCCATACGATCAAATAAGGCTAATATCTGGATGCCACTGAGAGTGGATAACAAATGGGAGTCGTGTCGAGGTGCGGGTGATAGACCACCGTCTGGCTGTTGACAAGATACAACTAAATTCAGCACCGCTTCATGGTCAATGTTGTGAAGTTCACCTAGTAAATCCAGCGCTGTCAATGTCCAGAAGACGCCAGATAATTTCAAGTAGTCCAAGGTGCAGTCGTCGTTCTTCTCATAAGCGGAAAGAAAGTCGGTGTGCCGCCTCAAGAGAAGCTCTCTGGGCATCGACTCATCCAACCTCGTGTCGAGGACCGGATGAGCCATTTGCAGGTTTATTGAACAGTTCTCGCTAAAAAATGAAGCTGACAGAATCAGGTATACCAGAACTATTTCGGTAGCAAACTAAAAGCATACGTAACACTTCCGTTCCCATACCGCCTAGAGGTTCCTTTGACACACACCTAACTTACTTGTTTCAATCACTACACATTTGTCTCAGGCAGGAGCGGGGAAATTGTTTACCCTGCTGTACCATCTATGTGATTGCCAAAACCAACTCTTCCAAGAATAATGAAAATTACCGGACACCGTCGTTTGGTACATGTAGCCGGCTTCAACAGTCGAATTAGTAATAGGTCAAAACAATGGGCTGTTTGATGTTGCCCACACAATCGACTTTTACACTACACAGCATATGGTTTGGGCCCCCCAAAATACAAGTGACGAACAAAAAAAGTGAACTGAATGTGAGGAAAATATGGTACCTCGAGCCTTCAAAGTTGGAAATCGGAAAGAAGGAACAGAAATGACGGTGTAGTATTTCAAGGGAAGGATGCGAATATATTTTATCAACAATAGGACACGACCATTTTGTGGGGATGACTGAGCGAAATATTGGAATGGTTGAAAATTCGTAAAACCAAGGCATAGGGTAGCTCGAAGGAAGATTTAAGGGATTGTTTAAGAGAACAGAGGTTACGACTCGATGCCACAAGTAAGCTCAGTTGCTATCAGAATGAGTCTGTTCACGTGACGGTCACCAACGGACTCTTCATTATCCCTGATATCACTGTCGATGGGAGCCTTCAACTGGTCAAGGACATGGAATGTGCCTCCACCAGCAGTATGGAATTCCTGGACCTCGTTAAATGCTGTTGGAGCTGGTAAACATAATTCTTATGGACTTGGGACGACAGAAGAACCCGGACAGTGGACCATCCACCGGACAAAGTTGAGTGTTCTAAGTGAACCAACTGTTAGTTACACCTTCTACCGATTCTCTATGGACCTGGTTGGTTGGTGTACGAGGCTCTCCCCTCTAATTATAATCGCACTTGAATGAAAGCAGTGTGTTATTCGGTCCCAACAATACCGCTGCCATAAACGTGCGGTACGGTGCGTCAACCCCGAGCGTTTTCAGTCTGATAAGAGATGTCCCGGCAATTTCCTTATCAAGACTTAAGTTTAAGCTGACTGCGCGAGGTGCTTCTAGATACTCTATATGCCTCTCATGGCAGAAAGGGTTTACGTGTTCTTTGAACGCTGAATAATATTCCTGGGACCACCTCAACTCCTGACTTATTCAGATAAAGATATCCGCATGCGTGACACAAGCCTGTGAGTCGTTGCTGTTCAGTGTCCACTCCGGTGCATACAAGCAACTCGGTGTTTGTGGAATGTCAGTCAATCAAGAGATGCTTTTCCGGTTAGATGGGTATGTTGCCGTGCTCTCTTGTAACCTTTTCTTCTCTGAGGGAATGGTCTCATTGTCTTGAAGTCGTGTGTGGTCTACTGTGGACTAGCACCACCACTGGGGTAAAAAGAAACTCGGTGCCACGGTTGAACTGACAACTGAACTGTTCGCTGAAATTGACAGTTGCGTCATAAACGTTTTCAACAATCAGGGTGAAATTATCCATACGCGGTAATGTGACGGTGCACCGTGGTTTTTACTCAACCGGAGGCTGTCACCATGACGTGGTGGCCGGACCTTGTGTTGCAACGATCCCGAGGGCTGCACTGGGTGGAACTTCATTCGTTGTCAAAAAGGCCCAAGGAGATAATACAGAGGGCGGCGGGCTCCCGTACTACGAGATTTGAAGACGAAGTCTGCAACAGAATGTGGAGACTAAGTTATTCCTTCCAGGCAACCAGTATACTCATATTTATGGACGCACCAATGTTCTCATCTGGTGTTGCTGTCAGAGATGATGATGATCCCGACCATGACTACCGCTGAATAACCTAATATGGTCAAAATACAATTATCATTTGCCCGATGCGGCTCCAAATGCATTTGATGTATGCAGTAGCATCAGGAGTGAAGCACTTCTGCATGCTCTCTGCATGCTCGGGCTAGGCGGCAGATAGTTCAAGCTGTCGATCGTGGAGGTATGGACGTCCAACTTATAGGAAATTTGTGGTCTACCACTCTAAGCTTCTGAGTTGGGATGCCGTTCTTCTACATAACAAACATGGAAATAAAAACTACAGGGATACCTCATCTTGTCCACTGGATAAAATCCTTGGAGCGAACTGTAAAATCAACTTGGCCAAACAATTTCTGTCCTCCGCTGCAACTTCTGCTTTGATCCTCACTGAGACCTGAAACTGGGGTCTCGTGACCTCATCCACCTACAATTTTAGAACTATAAGCCCTCCCATTGACTTCGTTTTAGGGGTGGAATGTGCGCTCACACAGTCTTCTTTACCTGCTTTTCACCTTCCTGCCCTGAAGTCATGTGCTACCTACTTTCAAATATGTTGCCTTACATTGAACTTCTCCGATGCTGCGTCTATCGATCTAACGGCGATGATTCATCCTTCCGTTCCGCTTGTTGGACGCTTTTGTGAACCGATATCTTAGTTCGATTCCACTGCGGAAGTCTAGACTCTCAACGAAGCCATTCTCCACAGTAACGACCGGCTGGGACGGTATGCGTCAATTTATTGGCAATTACCTTTGTCCTGCGAAGAGCTCCTCCGTTTTTTGAACAGAAACGTACGGCTGTATTGGCTGACGTCCTGAGCCAATTTGTCCACCTTTTTCAGACCAAGGGAGCCATCAGTCCCACGCATGCCTGCGTACAAAAAGAAAATAAACTGTACATGCGTTGGCGAATGTGTTCCTGCTTTTGGCAAGTGCTGACTGTGCTGCTGCATATATTACTTGCTCATCTACGGTTGACAGAGTCAAAGGTGGACTCAATGCAAGCAAGGCGGCCCAGCTATCGAAAGCGTCAACCAGAAGCCGTTCATTCTGCAGCCTGGCCGAAGCAGTCAGTCGCAACTGTTGTCCTTCCTTATTCGCCCTCCCCATACTTGACACATCCCAACCAACAGAAGAGATCTTCACCAAACTTTTCACCCCAATTCTTGTCTTTCACCCTGTAGCTCTGTAACAGTAGACGCAGCCTCTTCCAATCACTTATCTATGCCGACCTGCACCACGGTGAAAGTCCTCTGTCTTTTTTCAGAAAACAACACCTCCAAACCACCTGGTACTGGGGATATTCGTCATTTTATCCCCTAACTGTGCACCGCACCTGAGGGTACTGGATGTTTTCCGTGACTGAAGTACGTGCTGCACAACCAAACACACGCTTTCTAATCATCATCATCATCATCATCATCATCATCATCATCATCATCATCATCATCATCACCGACGGCATCACATCAGTGTTCAACATTGATGCTTCGTAACTGTAAAAAGTCCTGTTTTATGCATCAAGTAAGGCGACCCACTCGGCTGATGGCACCGAGCGACGACCAATGTCATCATCATCATCATCACTATCAGCTGTGGGAAGCACGTACTTGACGTACACTGGTTACAGCTGCCACAGTTCCGTTCACCGATGATTGGGGAGGTGGGGTACGTAGATGCGCATCGGAGCTAACATCGGTAGCTAACATAATTATTGCGTAAATACAGGGTTGTCAGTGAACTTTCAGGTGGGGAGATTGGGGAGGGAGGTATGCATTGAAGGTGATAGCTTGGATGCACGAGCACCATTGAGAGCGCGACTGGGCCATGTCTGACAATGTCTCCAACTATTGATGTGTCCCGTCTCGGGGTCCCCATTCAGGGAGATGGCAATGACCAACGCAGCTGAGTTTGCTGGTAATGACTTTCATACTTCGCTGCCAAGTCATTGTTTGACATCCTCTGGTTCGTTTCCACCCTTAAGTGGTTGTGCGAAAAGAGGCCTTCGAGGAAGTCGGTCAACTGGCATATGGAACACGTGACTAAGCCAGCGTAACCTGTACACCATGATCAAGTCAACTGTCGTGGGTGAGTTATTTCTTTCGAAAACCATTCAACGTACTTCAGGATTACTGATCCGCTGTTCCCACCAGACGCCGGCAATGGTCCGAAGACATAGATGATCAAACACTGAAAGTCTTTTGACGTCCTCGACGCGCAGTGGCCCCGTTTCTGACCATTATAGCAATATGGATCGCACCGCAACATTGTAAAATCGACCCCTGACGGATAAGCTGATGTCACGCCTACACCANTTATCATCCATTACTAAATCACTTTTTTCGTTTCAGCTCTCAGTGTCAAAGTCTTGGATGAATAAAGCCTAGCTTCCGGTCCCTCAATCCTTTCCATTCTTCTTCCGAGTATCGCTGCACTCCATCCCTCGTCGAACGCAGCAATTTATTCATCCAAAAATTTTCATCGAACAATGGATCGATTCTTACATCCTGAACGATTCGATACCGATCCCAATACTCAAGACTCGGCAGATATCTGGGAGCTCTGGTTTTGTACCTTCGCGAATTTTCTGGGGTCAATTGCTTCTCATTCACCAGATAAATTGAAAACCTTGTTCAATTCCGTTGCTCCTAGTGTTTGCCGATTCATCAAAGACTGCAAAGACTATGAACCAGCTATCGCAACCTTGCGAGAAAATTAGGTACAACCGAAAAATGAAAATTTTTGCCCGGCATCTTTTGAACACTTGTAAGCAGGACGGAGCTCAGAACCTTGATCAGTTGGTGCAAAGCATTCGCGGTTTGTTGCCAGATTACCGCTTTACGCCTGTCAGTGCAGAACAACATTGCGACGAGGCGTTACGAGACGCATTTATTAGTGGACTTTATTCGAATACTATAAGCCAGACACTGCTGCAACATAAGTCGCTGGATTTAAAAACTGCCTACGACCATGCAAAATCCCTCGAACCAGTGCAAAAACAGTCGCTGTCGTTTTTGCCAAACAATCAACTCCCATGCGCTACCGTATCGAACGACCAGCCAAAGTCTCCACGTTCTCAAACATCATTACATGAACAAACGACTGCTGCTAGTATGGGGTCTTCATGTTTCTTCTGTGGCTATGCTCGTCATTCGCGTTATAAATGCCCCGCTAAAGATGCGACCTGCAAAAACTATGGAAAAAATGGCATTTTCAAAAGGTATGCAGATCTACTACTGGTCCGAGGAACACACCATCTGTTTCAAGTGCACTATCTTGTGTCACTGCTGCGCCCCCTGAGTATCTTAAACAAGCAGTCGCCGATGTGAAAGCCAATGGCGCCCCACTTCGAGCTCTTGTTGACACTGGTAGCTCAGGCAGTTTCGTTTCCGAAAATGTAGTCCGCCGTAACAAGTGTTCTGTACTACCATCGTCATCTGAGATCACTTTGGCACCCACTCAGCACAAAAGCTTTACTCTTGGACATTGCTTTTTAACGTTGCAACATAAACAAAACATGTATCCCTCTTTCAAGTTTTCAGCATTGCGTGATCTCTGTGCGGATATTCCACTAAGACATTATTTTCTTACACTTCACAAATCCCTGAAAATCTCATCCAACGGGGATAAACCTTCTTTCTCGCTCGGTGGTTTAATGGCTGCCAAAATCGAACCTCTCACTTTGTTTGAGC
>SJOL01006443.1:16015-81591 GCA_004794785.1 Opisthorchis felineus
AGTTGTTTATTAGAAAACGCCAACTAAACGGTTACAGACTATTGGACAGGAAGGTTAAACTCTCATTTGCATGTTGTTTTTAAAAACGGAATATCCATCTTCTTCTCGAACGCGTCTTCTTGAACTCTCCTGGATATTCATTGACTATCGCACAATTGCAAGCAAAAACTGTAAAGTAGTTCCACAAATTCCGTAATAAATCCCACCTTCCATTAGATCAAGGCGAAGTTATGAGAACACATATACTACTCGCATGCGTCATCAGTAGTACCCACCGTTACACTAGTAGCTGGTCCAGACCGCAAGACGCTAAGTGTGAGTCGCAAGTGTTGATGGTGGGGTCGAAAAAATCGCAGTAAGGACAAATTGTGGGTAACATCTCAGAATCACGGTGTACAGTGAAACTGGGTACACTTACTGGTGTCTCTGTCAAAGCGGAGTCAGGTGTAAAAATTCCTTAGAAGAGCGAGATAGTGGCAACTCGTAGGACGGAATGTGAACCGTAAAGATAATTAAATTTGTAGGGAGGACAAAAGGAAGCTCACCGATATGGTTGAATCCGAAGGCAGGTTTGAGTGGATCAAAACGTACTCGTCTCAAAGGTTTTTGGGGGCATGTAGGTGCTTCACCCGAAACTAACACGTCTGTGGGTATCAGCCCAGTCGGTCAACGTGTTTCAATGATGTTTAGAGACAGCTATCTGTTCGAGTGAGTAAAATTTCACCGTCACCGTCACCAAACACCCTAACTGGAATATACACAGCGGTTCATAAATAGGACAAATCCTAAAAGCCGTAGATTTTAGCGACAAACAGTATGCTAAAAATTTGCAATGAGGAGAATGTAATTCCCAAAGCATATAGCATCCTGTTCGATACGCAAATGGTGTCCGGGTCATTGTTTCTGCACAACGTAAATAATCGACAAATTCGATCACAGAAACACTCCGCCTAAATACAGCAGAGTGTAGGGGTTAAATGACAGTGCATTGACTAGGACCCGGGTACATTCCTCGTTGTGCTGCTTAGATATTCTGATGGAATTGTTCAGGATGGATTCAGCTCACACCAATTATAATTAAAACAATACTTTTATGACCATACATCGTGTCAGTGTTGGTAAAAGGCCAAGCCGAGAGGAAAAATCCCAGATTGTGTAATCGCTGGGTACTGCCCCGATCCAGTTGCGCGGACGAAAATCTCTGGCTTTCAAAAGCCTGTGACAACAAATACCTTTCAACCATCTACTAAAATGAGCAATAATGCCGAACCCAGAGAGTAACTCCGCTTGGTTCCTACAAGCAGTGACGTCTGGCAACGTGTACAAATGCAAAAAGTGTCATTAAGTCAAAATCATCTGGTGCCAAGGCTTCTGAGGATAGAAGTAGTAACCGTACGGCGTGTAATAGAAAGCAGTGATGGGAGTTTAGTAGATGACAACGAGATGAAGTATCGATCTTGTGGAGATTTTTCTACTCGTCTGAGGCCTTTGAAGGTGCGCGGTTTGAATCAGTGCGCCCAGTTGAGATGAACAACGGCGCTCCCCAATGACTTCCCAAAGAGAGGTTAAGTCGGCCAATTCACGGTGATTAGAAGTGCCTAAAAATCCTTTAAAGACGCCATGGACTGACTGCCTTGGTGCATAGTATCCGCCGTGACAAAATTAGGCGGAGTCAGCGACCAGTGTTGGCCGTCGTTTTGAGATATATATTTATTTCTGAGTTTTGAAATACCAAAGCTAATACACCACAATCAGGCCTGGCCGCAAGTAGACAGACTGGCGAAGACCACCTTGTGGTTGGACCCGATGACGTCTGTGTCATGCACGGGAAAGAAACGGAAGACGAAAATGCAGACAAATCTGTAGGACGATTCACAGGAAGAAGCTAAGTTTATACCATTTGGCCACTTTAGATTAAAATGAAATCGAGCTGATGGATCTTTGTGAGGGATCAGCTCAACAACTGCGGATAAAAGGTATGAAAAATTTCAAGCGAAAATGTTATGGGGTCCCATCTGTCTGAGTCGGAACAGCAGATAGCCACAAACCTTTGAGATGACGACATAGCCGGATCCCATTTGAGAGCTGACAGGCTTTCTCTGTCGAAAAGAAGGTTGAAGGCAAGACACACCTTGAAACTTCAAATATAATACTGGGCCATTCGGCGGGGGCGACCTCCTGCTAGCACGGGGATACAGCGTGTGAACCACACCAAGGATTTGCTACTCGGACCTGGTGCCTGGCGGCCGTAAGAATATGCAAAATTCAGTGATTTCACTTAGGAACAAAACGGACAAGTGGGGGACTGGTCTCAGTATTCTGGATTTTTGAAGGCCGGAAGAAAAGCTGGCATCTTACCTGGCCACCGTGACTATTGTCTTTGGAAAAATCTTGATGATGTATGAAAGGTTACCTATTGTACACTAACCGGACTCTCAAATGTTTATCAGACATGTTTGCTTGCCCAGTAGATACATCAGAAGCTTGTGGACTCCTTCTGTGATAGTCCACGAAAGTGCAACATCTTTTGGATTGGGAACTTCCAGGATAGCGCGGAGAAGTTGTTCTTCATTGTGGTGGAATTGTCGAGGCGTCTAGCACGTACGTCAACTGATTATGCGCCGCCGTGGGTAACGGCAATCATGGCCTTATCCAATATTTACCTGGCCAGATCACATGCCCCACCCTCTGCATTCCCAAGAACCACTCAGTGACCAGCTAATGCTGGTGGCACATGTGCGGCTAGCTGGAAACCCTAGGAGAGTGGATACCCTCAATAGCAGACCGTTACACTCAATTTTTGGCAAACCGAATTTTAAGTGATAATTAGTGCAACCCAGCAGGTGTCAGAGGATCCAGTAGAGGAAAGACGTAGTAATGTGAATTGGAAATACTGCGTCCAGAATGACCTAAGTTTAACCCTCGTTTGTAGTAGTTATTTTGCTTTAGACCTAAGTAAATGAATTAAAGTCCACTTTTCCGTTTAGCTCACACTGTTTTACATATTTTGCAGCTAAATGTTGTCTAAACTGAGTTCCGCAAACGAGCCTTTTCTTCCGCCGTTTTGTATCTGCAAAGTGTGATGGGACCTTACGAGATCTAATCACAGCATGCTCTGACAAACTGACCTAGTCCGCAAAGGAACAGTCCTCTTTGGTGATTTTACTTTCATTATGTATGAAAATAGTATCACTAATAAAACGGAAGACAAGCTTCAAAACCTGTTATTTTTCAGTGGGTCCCTATAGACAAGAACTGGCAAAACCTTTCGAATTGTAATTCAGTTTTAAAACGGTTATTTTTTGGGAAACGCTATTGAAAATTAACAATCGGCAAACAGGACAGCTATTTATTTGCCTCTGTATGTGGGATAACCTGGATGTTTGGACTAGTGGTTTTCATGAATACGGAATCCGAAGTAACAAGAGTATCACTAATCAGTCAGTTTGCTGTATTTTTAAAGCTGCCTGCATGTACTAACTCGCTTTGGTTCAGTGCGGCTGACGTGTTTTCTTGGGAAGTGTAGTAAGTAAATTTTGTTCATGTCACATTATATTTTGAGAGCTATGGGAGCTGAGAGGAATCTAATCACCTCGACTTTGGTTATTTGCTATATCTTAGCCATACTCCACCCGAACTGTGAATTGCCTACTAAATACTGCAAAAATGAACAAGGCTGGCCTAAATTTTGAAATTTATTTCCCAATGAACCACAAAAATTACGCCTTAAAGGCGTTTGCATTTAGAGAAAATATCATACTTTTTTAAGGTTTCAGGCATACAGAAATCGTGACAGAGGGTTATCCTTATTCTGCGTGGGTGTAACTCGCACAATTTAAAAAGTTTTGTCAGTGGGTGGAATTTTGATGAGTTGATTCTATAGATTGGTTGAATATTGCAACCACAGCACACTGGTGGGCCATGTCATCCAAATGCAGATTTGGCTTTGACCAATCAACATCCTCCACCTTTGGAAATGAAAATTAACACAAATAAAGCAGATGGGTGAACGAAATGTTGTCACTCAGTGTCTTATTGAGAGATAATGGTTAGGCGCAAGTTTTTCATTGTTTTCTGCTTGGTAGGTCACTTCTTGAGCCTTTCCAGTGAGTTTCAAATGACATTCTCTGTCTTCACGTGCTCAGACTACTTGTTCGTCCTAACTTTTTAGGAGTAAATGAGGGTTGTTGTGCTTAATAGCACAGAAGTTTCCTTATTCTTGTTTTTTATTGAGTGTTTGCTGCAAAGGATTCGAATTAGGCGCCTGCATGCAAACATGACACTTTGAGGCAAATGAACGAGGATCATTCAATATATGAAAGCTTTAGTGTGCTATGGGATCTGAACAGTTTGCAAAGATCCCCCTCGTAAGCAGGCCTTGATCATAGGTCATGTACCTTGAAAGTAAGCGCTATTTAATGGCAGTTACGTCTACTTTAGCGTTGTCAGAAACGAGATCGCAGATAAATAAAGGGTGAAAAAAATATGAATGAGCGGATGAATCTATTTTCAGTTGACTCTCAGATTAACTCCTTCCTTATTCAGCACTGAATGACGGTTTGTGAGAAAAAAAACCTATAAGGAACATTTAATTTTATTCTCCAGCACAGCCGCGCAGAGGATATTCTCCTGTGTAAATTAAAGATTGATGGTTGATTGCGATGGGAACAAATAGCTCACTGACGTAGGCATTGCTGAAATCGGCTGATGGTCCACATCAAAGACCATTCATCATCCAGGTTGTCGGAAAAATAGTGAGGTATACGTATTTCCGTAACTGGTAACAAGTTTTTCATTATCGGTAAACGAATAGGCTACAGGTATCGTTCATGCATACGTGAGATGCCTAAAAACAAAAAAAAAGTTCTTTGTAATTTCATTATCCTAACATCAACGAAACAGAGCTCCAGTGTTTCTGGGGGAATTTTTGACCTTAGTATAACATCCGGAGTAATAAAAGTGATGTGACATTACTTCGCCGACAGATGTCACACAATGAACATTCTAGTGGTTGTGTATTCAATATATTCACGTATCACAAACAGTTCGATATGCAATTCGGTGAAGAAATAGTGTTTAAAATGTAGAAAGCAAAAAGATATCATACAACATTTTCAGATTTTTATTTCCAATGAAAAAGCATTCAAGTGAACTGTTTTCAGCACAGAAATGCTCAACTAGGTTTAATTTATTTCAATCATAAAGTGAATCATAAACAAGAGATTTGGTTGGATTTCAGCTGAGTCTCCCGTCAACTTGGAACTGGAAGTTCCTTTCAAGACAAGTATGGTTTTGTGTAAATCGGGCAGATGGGTGTTCGGAAACTGGGACAATCTGTAGATTCCGAGAAACAGAAATATGATGGCAGGCGCTCTGGATATTTCAGTGGCCTTTTGAATAATGTTGAAGACAACAGATTCTGTCTTGAATATCCAACGGGATGAATATTCACCATATTGCGTCCATTTAAACCAGCGTAGGCGTAAATTTGCTTTCAGATTTTTGAAAGTTTTTATTGTCCGGAAGGTAGTCACAAGTGTTTTTGAAACACTTACGTTGAGCATTTACGTGTGGTGGAAAAAGAGCGCTAGAAAGTCAATAGAGACCAAAGTATTTCCTAAAAATCATTAGCCATAAAGTGTTCTCACCCAGCGCGGTATGGAAAGCTGAGGTATATTATGAAGAAGAGATTCAAGAGGAACACCTACCCGTATCTCTATAAATATCTTCACAGAGATTTTTCATGAAGTACGTAAACAAACAGTCAGAATCGGGGACGGTAGCTACACTAAGAAAACTTGATTTATAGAAAATTAGTTTAAACTTATAGTGCACGACAATAACTACTTCGTCGTGTCAGAGCATAATTGATATATATTTGTATGATTTAAAAACTGTATTCAAAGCCAATAAAATTTCGTCTAACACAAAATTATTTTACTTTATAAGGTTCAACTGAATTGTCTGCAAAAGAAAAATGCATTCGTGAGTTTAAAAAACGACCGTTTGAAGGATAAGTTATGGTAACTTGCAGAAGCCAATAAAAATTTTTAGTTTTTGGCAAATAGAAAAATGCCCATCAATTTTAGGAAAATTCCTTCTAGAATTTATGGTTGTAACAATGCATCTGTAAGTAAATTTGTGTGAAGGTCACAACGTATGTAATGTGTCTCATTTTTTCACTACGCATGAACATGTTTAGTTATTATATAGTCAACATAATCACCTCAATTAAATGCACTAGGTAAGTATTACTATATACAACCTAAATTAACCAATTCGTTTTTGCTCATTCACAGAACATTGTAAATCGGAGGTTTACAAATGTATAGGTGCGTTATTAATTCTACAGTTATTATAAAAGCTACGAGATGTCAGAATGAAAAGAAAATATTTGAACCTGACCAACTGAAAATAACTAAGCGAAGCTTAAGGCCTCTAATTTTCCGTGTGAAGTATCCTCATGGGTGTGTAAACCACTAGGGTTACATGTGAGAGTTGACTCTATTCACATGTTCTGTCGGAACGCCACAGTGGTGTTGCATGAATATTAGACAAGAAAACTGTGGGTAGGCAGCCTAATACCACGAGTTATACAAAGTACATAGTGCACGGCATTCTAGTGATGTACGATTAAACTATTGATCGTGTGGTAGTACCGAAAATGTTAAGTGGCGCTTATCCGCCAATGAAGAAGTTCCTAGCCTTAGGAAAAGAACATGCATGCTTTCTTGAAAATACTCATCACCTGATCAAGTGATGGGCGAGAACAAAAGAATGTCTACTAGAAATCCACGTGTGTAGAGAAACATAGACATTTCTTCAAGCTTTACTTCGTGATAATTGAAAAACCATGTACGCTGTCCTTGAGACAGGGCGTATAAGACCTGTGCACAAAATGCGTTCTCACAATGAGCAGACAAAGTTGTCTTTTTGATCTGTTGCTGGATAGAAAATATGTAACGGGTACCCAATACTCGCCAGTATGGATCTGCACTGTAAGTTAGTCATGGAACAAATGAATTACTAAGTCGACATAGGTAGCCAACAGAGATTGTTTAGTCGAATCCCTGACGAACTTAACGGAGCGTAACGTTTTCACCTAACCGCCCTTCTAGGTGCATACCGTTTCACATACTCTCGCGAAGCGTGTTTGTGAGCACTCTACACTTCAGCTAGCAAAAGTGGTTACATGGACAACCAACAGTACAATGCTAGCACCCCTCGGTTAGAAGGCCTACTGAGTGATAATTTTCACTACTCTCAACTCAAAATATCTAAGTGGTCCTAGACTGAGAAGAAAACTGTGTACTTGATGCTGTTTACAGAGGAAACATTTGGACTCAGCTGATGTGAACCAGACCTGTGAGTGCAGGAATGCTTTGTACAATCCCCAGTATTGAGTTGGTCATTAAGCACGGATCTCTTGAACATGGTCAATGTCTTATCACTCCTGAATTCCTACAACAAACGCGAATATTTTTGACCGGATTGACTATACTGTATCTTTAAAGTCTGGCGCACCACGGGGTTGAAATTTGACCATTTTGTTCAGAACCGTTTATATTGTACTGATTGGTTTGACTTCAGCTTTACATTTGCCAATCGAACTGAGAGGACTGAGAGGGCATCTTTCCCTTGTTTGTTTATCATTATTTTACTCACAGGAAGTTTTTGGGCAGTTGTTGTTGTTCGCACGACGATTGACGGGTACCAGTTAAAACGATTTGTACTCTGGATAAAATTGGCATGTCAAGATGTTTTGCGCTGGTCTATCATCACATAGCATAATCCAAAGGATTATGAGCATACTCTTTGGACACGCTGCATGACATTTTGATCACTTTCAAGTTATTTTGGAGTAATGTAGCCGACACATATTTGGAAATTCGTTTGGAGAAATGTCTCAGTGTCACCATTTTTTTTCGATAATTTCCTCGGTTGAAAATCCGTTAACCACTGTTTGCTTTTCCACCGGTAAATTAAATTGAAAAGCAATTTAGAAAACT
This sequence comes from Opisthorchis felineus, assembly GCA_004794785.1. Taxonomy (NCBI): domain Eukaryota; kingdom Metazoa; phylum Platyhelminthes; class Trematoda; order Opisthorchiida; family Opisthorchiidae; genus Opisthorchis; species Opisthorchis felineus. The sequence continues at coordinate 24,025 of SJOL01006443.1, forward strand.
TCTCCCCATCTATGGCTTTAAAAGGCGTGACATACTGTGAAAAATGTCCTAATGTAGCTGACTTATCACCCCTACTCCATTTATGCGGTAATAAATTTCCTAGTCGCTCTAAAAGGAACATTTTGAATTTTATTAGTAATAAAGCACATAATGATAATAAAGCACCATAGAACGCTCAACAGGTGTATTTCTATTGTGACGTTAATTTTCCACGCACAGCTTTTTCCCCGTTTGCATTCTTGCCTCCGACAAGCGGTTCTTTGGGAGCGAAACGGAGACCTGGCTTTTACGAATAGCCAGTTTATTTTCTAAAGTAAAAAACAACCCCAGGATGGCGTGAAGACACTTATGTTGGAACATAAAATGAAACAAGGATCAACAGTTTATTATTTATTACGCTCAGAAAAAATACCAGAGTTATGTTGAGTATGGCTTTTTAGCAGTCGTTTTGACAAATTACGCTGTGTGATAGTTACTAGTTAGGCACGACTGCATGGCACCAAATACCTCCCTTGTATTGACCTTGACCACTGGGATCGGGAGTTTAGAAATCTGGTTTGCCTTACCCCACTTGTGTGTCTACCCCTAGATGCAAAAGTATGTTGAATATCCTGAAAAATTACCCTGAATGAAACAAACTTGGAAGATGCATTCAAGCCACCCACGAACGTAGGTAGAGACATTTTCGCCGTTCCATTGCATAGAGCTTTCATTCTCGAATTAGTCCGCAGTACTGCCAATGAAGAAGCGATGTAAAAGACGCTGAAAGTGCTTGATGAGGACAAGGGATCACGTACGCATACCTACCCCAAGACTCCACGAGATGTTGCACCCAACATAAGCAGAATCCCTATCAATCAGCCAAGTTATTCGATGAACAGACGTTGTTGGGAGTTCAGTAAAGGCATCTCGTTTACGATCAAGAGTTAAAAGGCATAGGCATTCATCTTCGGTACTAATATTGCATCAGTGACAAACACTAGCATTTCAAAAACACATGACTAAGCATTTGTTTGAGAAAACTTCTGAAAAGCTTACATCTGTCTCTGTCCTTACAACAGGGTATGGCTTCTATACGCCTTTCGCCCTCAGTAAGTGAACTATGTTTACTACGATTACACCCAGAACGCTGACCTGTTTTGTGCACTGTTCACAGCTGAAGACAAAAGTTCAAAAGAAAACATATTCTAGGGTTTTTGTATGGTTATTGCAGCTGTAGCTTTAGGCGTTTAAATTTTGTAAATGTACGTTTGATACGGGACCGAGTCCCGATTTACCACGGCTTTACTTAATTCCGTCTAATAAGCACGTCTTTATGAGTTTGTCCAAGCAGATATAAAACTTGCGTCAGACCGACTGTTTATATAGATTCGTTCAGCATCGTAAATATGTTTAATGTTCCTCCTGTTTAGCAAAGTACGGATTTGAATTGTACTGTATGAACTAGATTGTCACTGTTGCATTTTCACTCTAAGCATCCATTTTCGCTCACGAAAACAGATGGCTTCTTTGTAGGTTTCGAGTATGCCCAAACAATTTAGGGCGTTCTAAGCTCATTCGTTTCCAAAATATTGTTTACACTCAGTGTTGGAATCAAGATAAAAGACTAATGAAGCATGTATGTATAAATTATGCCTCAATGGAAGTGAATCGTCTCTTATAAAACAATGATAAGTAACCATTTTTGTAATGTGTGGGCAACAGGTTATCGCCAAAATCACATGTAACTAAGGCTTGACTCCTCTTATTCGTATCAAGGCATTTGATTGCAGGTGAAAGTAGGTGTCAGATATCCTGAGTTAAACAGCAACCGAGTGTATGATTTCGACGTTTCCAACAATGTATACACAATGGTGAGTTTCTAGTGCAGCCAAAACTTTTTACAACCTACAACGTGATGGATCGTACATTTTTCTGAATGGCTGTTATGGTATGCTGGTAGCAACTCTCCAACACACACGTCATGTCATCTATCGATAAGTATGCACAGCAAACCACTGAAAGGAACAAAACAGGTAAATGGGGAAGGAGGGCACTAGTGAGAGCTCAGATCTCTGTGGATGCATCGTATATTAAATTGTTCTCTGGAGGCAACGATTTTGTGCATTCTGGAAGAGAACAGCATTTTGTCGGAGACAAATGTTTTGTGTAACCTAGAAAGTTTTACATTTTGACAGAAGCTTTATGCTGGTTTCCGTGTTGTCTTTAGGGTAGTGGTTCCCAGTGTTTTTGTCTTAGATACATTTAGGTAGGTACTGTTGTCATGCACAGCGGTCTAAACGGGTGATGAATTGAAATTCATAAAACTACCGTTCAAGAGGAAATACACATCAGAATCCTGGGTTATCCGTTCCAGATCGGTACTGCGTACAGTCATTTTCTTTACGGTAATCTAAGTTCTATGGTTGAGCTTTAATTGTTGGACATTGGGATTTGCAAATCCCGTTAGAATCTACAAAATCATACATGAAGTGGAATGCGTGTGACGCAATGGATTGAATCAGCATTTAATTTTTTGAAAGAAGTTTGACGTGATGAATTTTTAATGGTGTTTTTCATCTTTTACTTCCTGCAGTTTACTGTGGGATCTGGGGCCTGGTGTGCGATAGTGAGTTGAACGTTTTTTGAAACTGTTGTCACGGTTATATTTGTCTCAAATTTGTTTTCACTTTCAATGAGGATGTCACGAGTTATAACTTAAGTCTTTCACCTCACAGTATTCAAATAGCGTTCAAAAAGTGTACATAGATTTCCCGGCCAAAAATCCTACTGCGTTAAACGAATCAGACACTTCCACTTCAGAAAATGCCCCACTGTTTTAAATTATTAGAATTAAGCAATTATAATCATATAATTGCAACATTCCTCTGTTCAATTGGAGTCCCGCTTTCATAGATGTTTTGCACTTAGCTGGATAAGCAGATGGTTAACGTGTTTTACTCCAACGTTAGCACACACACCAAATGCATCCTTTCCTGTCGGGTCCACAAAGATGAAAGCCCCCAATAATCCTGTTGTTTCACTCCTAAAGAGGACTGCAATCAACTTTAAAGTAAGTCGTTTGTTAATTTCTACTATTCCGTTTTATTGTACTCTTCATTGATGTTTCTCAAAGCAAAACAAATAGCTGATAGTAAAGTGCTGTACAGGATTTCCAAATGCATCCCAGGAAAATATGCCAGGATTTTGATGCTATAAACTTGGCTAACAATAATGCACATCCAGCTAGTGAACTCTACGAATCTTTGTGAAAATTCGATGAAACTCTGCTGGTTATCCATAGTGTGTGGCTGTTAAACCTAACTCCACTTCATTTAGGTGAATATGTCCAAACGTTGTTAGCAGGAAAGACCATGAATTGCAGTGACCTCGACGAAGTAAACGCAAAGTGGGCTAACAGATGCCACCTCGTCAGAATGCCCTACCCTAAATTAATAGAAGCCAAGTAAATTGGGCTTCAGTCTAAGCATTGAAAGCTGTAGTTCGGCAACGCAAAACCGATAGCGCATTATGCCAAACACATCCTTCGAAGGATAGTCTCTTATTTTCGTTGGCTGCTAAAATCGGTTTTGTATTATCGTAATAGTTTCATACAGGTCATTAGGCCGCTGTCGTCACATCGTGTGACTGGACCCGGCAAGAAGGTAAATCTAGCCAGACACCACTCTAAGTCACTTGGTTGTCACTAAGATGGAAAAATTCAGGATACTTTAACCACTGCGTTTTGCTTGAATTATTGACGAGGTACCAACGTCTCTTTATTTGTGGTACAGCAACGTAAAAAGCAAACATCCACGCAAGGGATCAGTGTCAACATGATAAAAGTAGAGAAATAAAAAAATCAAAGTGTTTTTTGTCTGAAATACCGTATATCTGATTAAGCTTACAAGCCGATCTGTTGCTAGATATTCTTTGCTGCTACGCAGTCTCTCTATTATCAAACGCATTGAAAAGCACAGCAACTTACGAAGACTCATGATGAAATTTATGTTTCATTCAGATTGAATTCAGTTTGTGAGATAGAATAAGCGGGGGGACACATGGAGACGTATCATTCAGCTCTATAACCCTCCGATCTTCATTGGCGACTATGTGAAAAATAAGAAGGGACGGCTGAGAATAGATGTTACGGTTGGCGGTCACATTACTGATGAATACCGTTCATTCACTATTATGAGTTACACGGTATGAGGTTTATGGTTTACGATCTTTGAAAATAAGCCAGCACGTTGATCCTGGCGTCGTGTCATTGTATTCTGTTTATTCGATATTTTAAAAAATGTTCCAAGACTACAGTGATCTTTGTTAGAATAAAGAAATAACTTGGTATCATTGTTGAATTATTCCAAATAACGCACAGTGAAAACATCTTGATCACCCATGCGATGAGTCTGAGTTGAATCACTCTGCATAGAATATTGTTGGTAAAAATTACGCAGTTGCGAGAAAACATCATACATCCGAACTCACTTCAAGTTAGGAGTGAGTATTTGAATAAAGTGATTCACCAGCTGTTGAATATAAGGTCTCACAGGGTGAAAGGAATTCCCAAGTCACAAACAGTTTGTCACTAAAAAATGCAAACGATCATTCAAACTAAGCGAATCTCGCAGAAAAAAGTAGTTTCTGTGCATTCAAATTGTTAAACCAAAGAACTGACCTCAGAATCTTTGAGACATACTAAGGGACTTTTTACTTTGTCGAAAAAATTTATACCAGTTTGATGGCACACAAAAAAGTTTGTTATTTTGCTATCCAAGGCTACCGCTGAAGCTTCACGTGTCAGAGCCGAAAACACAAGCGTGAGGATCTGCCCTTGGGAGAAACCGTAGTCCATTCAAACTCGGTGATGTTCATTTCGGCGTTGGAAGTTATCAGGTCTGAAGTAAGGGCGCCAAACAGAATGTATGAACTTTTTCAAAACCTTGTGCATGTCCTCGTAGTGTGACAGGTAAGCACCATGAACAGTCATGAAAGCTGGAGGTCATGGACTGAGAGGAACGTGAGGTCCTAAAAGACCCAGTAAAACCCCTGTTCAGACGAAACAAACATACCCTAATCTTCCATTTGAAGGATATTCAGTTCCTACTGCAAGTACCGGAAGCCTCCTATCGAACTTAGGTGGGATGCTACTTAAATATGCCTGAGTTTCAGTTTCGTCCCAGCCATCAGGTTGCAACGGAAAGACAGGCAACGAAGTTTACCAAAAGCATTTTCTAGACCCACTCGCATTTGTACATAGGACAAAATGAATGTCATGTGTAATACAGAAACACAACCCCATTTCAGTGAGCTGTGGCCGAGACCGATCCCCCTACGGAAAACTTAAGCGTCTTGGTTGCCACCTAGCTGACACTTTCAATTCAAACATGAAAAGATGGATTCAAAATTTTACTAACTGCTGAGTCCGTCGGAATTTGGTTACAAAACCTACGGTTGTGAAGAGATCAAAACGGTTCTAGGTGGACAACGTTCATTTGGGTCTCCACTCCACAATGGACAATGACGTTATTACTTTCTCAGAGAAAAATACTAACCACATTTAGCTCTAAAATTTCGTATTTGCTATATATATATATATATGACTTAATATGACTGCAGTAAATTTCCATACTAAATTTTGAAGTTTTTGCTTGATAACAGTCGTGGAAATTAGTTTTTGTTCAATACCCTGCTTATTCTGGTAACTTTCATGGCTATATTCCACCGTCAAATATGGTTGTCACTACACCGGCTTTAACCACATTAAGATACAATTGAAACCTGGAATGAATGACCACCTACGAAACTGACACCCACCCAAACCTTCCTTGAGTACGCTGTGTTGTTCAATCTTTTTGACTCCTCGCCGCGGCACCATTTGCCTATGCCTGTACTTTGCGTTCCCGAACGACGACATTAGTTTGCAGTGCCACATTTCGAACCACATGTATTATTGGTATTCTGATAAGAGGGTTACGGTGACTAAATGGATTCACTTTGCTAGATATTGTGTTCAAGCACATATTATAATAACTCTGTTTATTTTATACATGCTGCAGAATCCAATTCACCTAATGAACGTCCCTTGTCTTCTGTTACTCCACCATTGCGAAAACGGGCTCATCCGGGCCAGACTCGGCTCGGATAATGTTAGAAAGATTGAGCGCCATGTGAGGTATACTATGGAAACTCTCAAAGTTAAAACATAGCATAGTGGAATAAGATGTAATGGTCTGACGCTCCGGTTGGATTGAACGTCAGATTATGGCATCTTATTCTTATACGTTGTTTGACTTCAAAAGTTACCATAAAGGTGACTGCTCTGTTAGGATGAGTGTCGCTTGGATACATGAGAATTTAATAAACAGATAGGGAGAGCGAGAACCATAGCCTATGATCACAATATAAAAACGAATGTTGTTGGATAAAATTGATATTTCCAAGTGCTTTTCCTGATAAAAATGGTTTTCGGACATTCAATTTGTTTTTTATATTTCAGTTTGCCTTTAGCATTACCTCTATCACGCTACTGTGTCAAATACATGTTTTTATGGCCTTATTTCTCAAGTTCTAACACTGAAATAGCAGCTAGCCCAAATTCTGTCGGCAGTTGCATTCTTTGCTACATGTTTTTCAAGAAGTGCACACAGATGAACAAGATTTTCCATAGATAATCATAACACCTTCTTCAACCTATCTGTCAGTTTGAAAAAACCTGCTAGTCAAACATCATAACAGATCATGTGGTTCGAGACCGCTCATGTGATAAAGCGCTCAAGCAGTAAAGCGGATGCTGGTTGTTGCCGGGTGAAAAGGTGATAAATAAATGTGAATGTCTGAAAGTGTGACGCTATGTGTTCGGTACTGGACTATAGTCGTTCTGGTGTTTAGCTGCTCATTGCAAAGCCAAAAATACGCGAACCTAGCAGAAAATAACTGTCGGCAAGGCCTATATTGTTTCAGCCTATTACTCAAGTCTCGTTAGTCTCCTATGGACAGGGACGTGAAAGTAGTCTGAGACGATAATGACGTTGATGTACATATGCGTTTTTTTGCGCAAAGAACTTTTTCATTGCCAGTGACAGGGCTTTAGGAATGCTCTATCTTTTGGTGAGGACGACGTAATTGGGCGTTTGTCGGTGCAAAATCAGCTACAGTGGGAAAACAGTAGCGTCTGTCCTTAGTGGAGGAATTAAAGTTCTCAAGGAAAACAATTTATAGGAGATTATATCGGTTGCTAACTGGAGGAAAAAGTTGTCCTTCGTAGGTAGGAGCAACAAATGATTCCTGAATTTTCTAGGTGATGCTAAAAAGAAGAGGGCTACAGGGAATGTTAAGTGGAGAATTTACGCGAAAGAACAAACAATAACAAAGTAAGTATGAAAAAGTTAAGGACTAGCAGACGACATGTCACCTATGACTGCAATTCGCTTAATTCATCTAGGCCATTCTAAGCGACGTTAGACACAGGCAGTATATAGGTCATCTGGCAAAAGCGACTGGCGATAATAACGACAAGCCACTCAAAACAACCACCTGAGTGTAGGATCGTGACAAAGGAACGGCAAATATGTTCTAACCTACAGAAGCAGGCACTTGAATGCTTGTGTGGGGTGTAAAATAATTGGGATCATGTGTGAAACCACCTGAATACTCCCAAGAACAACGGATTTACCAGCACCTTTTATTCCCGCCAGATGGAACATATAAGTAACAAAAAACTACGCAGGCACACGATCTCGTTAGGCGTTGAATACTGAAGAGCCTAAGGATTGACAGAGATCGTTGTGAAAAGTTACCACGGTCTACTCCAGCTGAGTTTTTTAACTGGTTCGAGAAGGGCGCGCTTCAGACAAACTGTCTAAAAACTGGAACCTTAATTCTTCCACGGCACCGTCGTATTGAACGATGGGCCGAACAAGCTAAAGTGGCGTAGTAAGTCAAGAAAATATGCTGTAATATCTCGAAAATCGTGCCAACTGAAACATGAAGCAGCCTTTTTGCAGCATATTCAGTTGAAGAATATCACAAAACAGGGACCCCAAGATATCCAGTTAAGTATCCCGTTAGAATCAAAAGAGTTTGAAAATGAGTGTAATTAACAAATTACGTACAATTAAAACTCACAGGGAGCACAGATCTGACGGCAACTTGGGAAATGCGCGTGCTTGAGGATCCCCAAAAACAGCGTAAGATTCCAATTGCTTCTGGCCTTGGACGAAGTTGCATCGTTCATGACCTCACCATGCAATATGTACTGAAACTGCCACATTCCTTCCGACGAATAGCACTAGTAACTTTGCTTGTGCTGAAAGCCGCAACTGATTCCGTCAATTGTCGGAAAATATGGCAACATCCGGCGATGAAGGGCCTCCTTTAATTTGTTGTCTCCTAAGTGACTTTAAGTGCCTATTCCACGACAAACTTTTTTCTAAGTTCGTCATAACTCGTGACGTCAAGTAAAGCCGCTTTTTCTTTCTTCTCCTCTATAGCTTCCTTGTTGAGGAGCTACTTGAATCTGCCTTACCTACCAGTGGTCGTAGTGTACTTGAAGCTGAATAAGTTGACTATACCGCTCTCCTTAGAGCAGATATTTTGAATAAGCAAACCTAAATATTTCTACTACATGGTTTTGCATGTAAGATGCTACTGGAAGATCGGGTGGAAGTGAATTCACATAACATATTTAGAGATGAACAAATCGCTCCGAGCAGCTGTACGTCCTCTTAAGAGCTGGAGAAACACAAAGACACTACAGCATGAGAAAGGCCAGGGCAGCGCCGAGGTGAAAACGATTAGTTTATCAACGACAGAGTGTGAACTGCTGAGGTGCAGTCCCTCTTACTTTATGAAACGAAGATGTTGTCAATGTGTACAGATCTTCGGAGAACTTGCGTTGAAAATCGGTGTCTTCACCTCTAAGTGGAGCTTTCCGTTAACAGTTCGGATACACATGTGCTCAGGTCCCTCTTTGCTGTGCCAAGAAGATCAATAATGTATGCAATAATTCATATCACAAACCGGAGCACGATTTGAGAAAGGGCAGGGTTACATTATGCAGTAGATATACTAAAAACTGTGATGGAATAAATGGGTAAATGTAATGCGTCGTGATAATCGCAAACAGACTGTGCTGCTCACCAGGAACATCAGACAACAAGGGGAAATCAGTTGTTTGAGGTGGAATATAGAGGTGACAAGCGCGATTTCACAAAGCTCAGCACAACAAAGCCTCTTACAAAAGCGCAACGAAAAATATAGCCTTCAAAGTCAAGGAAATGTTTACGTGTGGCAACGCCAAAATAAGGTGAAGTGACACAATTGTTGGGGAAGTCGTATATCAGGCTGTAATTTGCCATCAATCATATTTTGAAAGTTACGTTGAAGAATGGTTTCTCAAATTCACATACGGTGAGATGAACACTGAACACCGCGGTCGAAACCTATATTGTCACTTGTGATTATACACATGAGAGATAGACAGTGATCGGATCTTACCATCACTGGACTAGACTGCACAGAGTAGTGAACAGCACACATCTCGTGATGGTAGATCGATGATCACCGTGCGATCGCTAGTCCAGCGAGTCGGTTGGAGTAAAACTTTCGTGTCAGCTGAGGGAAACGTGGGTGGTTTGGGACAAATATCTTGCTTCTTTTGAGGCATCTCCAAACCCTTCAATGAAGCACATCGTAAGAAGGACCATCAAGTTAATTTTGACGGAAAAAGTGGTTGAATCATGCTAGTAATTCGGGATCCAGAAAGTACATCATCAATACAGGCACCTTTTGTCGACTTTAGTTTTGCCACGGAAGCGTTCAAATTTTCAATATATATGACGGATCCACGACGAAAACTTAATTTATGCCCGATTCGTCCCACATTATGCCTTTGAAGGCTAATAGAATGAAACTTTTAAATTTTTCAGTGGAGTCCTTTGCCCAACTTTGCATGGCTTGTACTTTCACCCCATTCACGCTGTGTCGTCTTAGACGTGGTCCACTTTAGGCCTTCATTACATACGCGGAACACAGTGGGCAGAACACACTGTAAACCAAGTTAATGCGAAGATAGCTAGTGTACCGCGGACTGAGGTCATCAAACAGCATTTTTGGATCACGCAAGAGACCGTTCGTGCTTTAAAAACACTGATTTCCCCTTTTTCATCAAAAGCACACATGTACAACGATGGCAGGCCTATTATGTCATTTCTTAAATACAATGGATAATGTAGTCTATTGGCCATCATTTGATCTCATTTGCTTCATTCACGGTCAAGATATTACCTCTGCGTAGGCACCCTCACACGTTACTCACCTGATTGGTGAACAGAGGATTTCCACTGAATCCAGCCCTACTAAGATAATATGAGTTTGGAAAACTATTCAAAGATTCTAGGATTCAAGATATGGTTTTTCACAGGTATCCAGCACCCCCGTGCGGTCTTGGTGTCCAAAGGCTACCCGGCTATTTCTGCTGCATTCTTCCTAAATCGATGGCACATATGCCACACTCCCGTCTTTTGTGTACCTGAATAGCTTTTCTTTCTCATATCTTGTTCACGTACTTCGAAGGTGGTCCCATTCGTTATCCGGTTCAACCTCACTCCTAATTGCATCAGTTGTAACCAGATCAGTTCCACCATACAACAGATCGTCCCTTTTTCTATTGAAGAAGCTCTAAAAGAGTACTGTGCTGAAGTAGTTTTGATCCCAATTTTATGATCACCGTTTGACATTGCTCAAAATTGGCAGCACAAAACAACCAGACTTTCACCACTACCCATCGAAGTCAGAACCACTTGTGGTCATCCTTTGATTGTATCAGTTGCTTAACTCCTTCGTCTTTTGGAGCATTATATAAAGCCACAGAATCAAGATATCAGCAACCATTCTCCACCGGCTATAGTAACGCATGTTTTTAATTCAGTTGCCTAACCAAACATATACTTTAACAAGGATATATTAGTATTTTCATGACCAGAAGTGGATGTAACCACCGCGGCAAATATAGTTATTTGTTGTCCATGTATGGAGGGAACTTCAGATATGAAAACTATGGAAAGACGGCTTTAGAAATCGCTGCTACCTAGTGGTGAGTGAAACTGAGTAGAATTTGAAGCAAACAACTCGCATTCGTGACAGAGTAGGGAATAAAGCGACGTTATGGTACGTTAACCGGACGTGTCTAAAAACACGTGAGAAGCAGTATAAACGTCTCACCGGGTTGAAGAAAGGTAACATGTACATTGCTACTCAAGGAAATGGAATGAAGTGGTGGTTGAACTAAACATTTGGAACACGGAACAGGATGATACCTCAGTCAAATTCACTGATCCAGCTTATGCGTAATGGAAAAAAACAGCTCCGGTATGTAGTAGCAAGTGTTTGGTATCTTTAGACCAGTAAGTTGAAGGCTGTCAAGTCTTTCAAAGAAGAGCAAGCAGCATTTGCACGCTAAACTTTCCAGCAGAAATAGAGGTCATTCATGAGTCTTCAGGTGAAAGGTTCAGCACTTTGACCAGTTGAACGATCAGCCCACCAGTTACGTAGTGGTCAGGTTAATGGCCAAGGAAAGAAGTTAGACCGAACAAAGCGTTAGCGGCAGATTTTTAGTCAGCTTGCTGTTGTGCTGATAGATCATAGTAGAAAAGAGTCTCCACGGAATGAAACAGTAAAGAATTCAAAAGAATTGACATTATTGGCAGTTACCTACTACAAAATAGGAAAAGTTTGCGAAGCATTCATCCATTTTTACTTCACACAGAGGGAACATTTGGGACAATACATTTGCATTGCATTTACCAAATATAACATATGAACTCATATTATTCATTCCTAATGTGTAGTGCTTCGTATCCATGCCAGAAATAAGGTAAGGCCAGCAACAGTTTTGGGGGTTGACACAACTGGTTTGTTAGAAATCTCAAAGGACTCCTTTTGATAAACTGGTTTACGTTTTCTAAACAAACTCCGTTACTAAGGTACATGAAAGCAGAAATGCAGACTTTAGAAATATATTTCATTTTGTCTGTCTTTGGTACCGGTGCCATGCTAGCCGAGCTCAAATGGAGTACAACCTCTTTGAAGAAAACTAAAAATTAAACAAATAGACGCTTGAAGAGGAAAACCATTTGCCATAGTTTATCAAAAGATTTGCTCGTAAAAGATCTTGAAAATATAATTTTTTTCGTACACCCCAAAAAAGTAGATTGCACACCTTACTGTATAAGGCGGCCGTGTTCCAAAATGGCAAAAGACCCAGCTCCGGCTGTATACCTGGAATCGCATAAGGGTAAACTCAGGCACCGATTGCTCCGGAAACCTCAAAATTTTGCAGAAGGTTGAACCATGGACTTTTCTTGGGGTTTGTCCTCCGGTTTTATCATACCACAAAACCGTCTAAATAATATGGCCATTTTTTCTCATACCACACTGCCATGACGTGGCAGGGCCCCTTTGACTCAAGACTATGTAGATCATGACTCGTTCTCAGGGGGAAAAGATAATATACATGGTTTCAAGCGAACAGTGGGGTAATCAGTGTGTACCGGAAAATGGGATGCCTGCCGTTCAGCATTGAATTACTTAGGAGTACTTGTGCTTGTGGACCGTAGACCCACAGTTTTGAGTGTGTCTGTATGAGTGAACGAGTTGTACATTTTCGTCAGAGATCGTTTCACCATAGAAAACTGAACTCAAGTGCAGAGCTCAAGTGCACTCACTGTTCCACGTTATAAAAAAACAACATGTCACATGACTGTATTTACAGATGACTATTCTGATTAGAAGCTTTAGATCTTTACCTTGCTAAGAATAACCTAAGGGCTACTCTGGAACGGTTTTTACTATCTTGCTCGGTCACATTGTTTTTTACTTACATAGACGACATGAAGCGCGTTTTAATTTATTCCGCTGTCAAATCTGAGGGGGCGGTTAGTCTACAAAATGTATTCATCGCACAACGAATTTCGCGTGGCATCAATCTTCAAATCGATCAGAATATTGGAACAGTTGAGTAAATCAGGTTACGTGCTTCACCAGTCTCATTAGGTAGCCTTTTTATATCATGCATTTTTAAGTTCGGGGAGAAATTTACCAAGTTTGGGTGTTCAAATCAATAATTTTGCCCTTCTTATCCTAAGCAGATACCACTGCCTAAATTCAGGTTCAGAAGTGAGAACTAATGTGCGCTTTCAGTGTTTTCTTTTCGATTGAGTTACTCCTTACTTCATAAGTAGTTAGGGAAAACGGATATCCGCATTTTCCAAATGGCGGTCGTCGGATGGTTTCCGTACTTGCGTAAATTCGGTTTGGTCGATTCTGTTACATAAGTTCGGCCAAAAAGAGCCTGAAAATAAGGGTTTCCGTGAGCTTCAGAGTGATCTTTTTTAAAGGTGGAAGTCCCTATCTGGAGGGTGGAGTGTTTCACCACCTTTCTAGTTTCAGGTGGTTAACACAAAATCAAATGTAACATTCTTTGTGATATGCGTTGTACTTTCATATTATACCTTTTATGTCTGCTTGATCCGGTTTGGAACATAATTGTGGTTTAAGTGTCATTGGGTAATAAGCACTACAAGGGTTCTCAACGCCCAACAATTTTGCGGAGCTTCACAAACTCAAGCTGGTAATTTGCGGCAATGGTCTCATGGTCAGTCTGTCGCATCTTGCCATTTGTTGCTCCGCCTCTCTGCGAGCTAGCTGAGTAGATGGTTTTAGGTTATTAGTCGGCCAAACAATTATCCCTATCGTAAGAAGTGAAGGCGTACATTCCTCCATCAACAAACAATATCATAATGAGCAGTTGTACTACCTCTTTAGTCGGACATTGGCTAAATTAGGAAGGTTTAATTCCATCTCCCAATCTAGAAATTAAAGTGCATAGGGAAGTCAAGCCTAGACCGTCTACACAGTAGAAAAAACAGGTATAGAAATCTTTGGTTCCATAGATTTTTAACGACAAATATGAGCTTTACGTTTACAGCTTCAGTGAGCCAAACAGCGCCCGTTCCTTGTTCGCAGCATCTTTGGGTGTTGAAGTGGTACAGGCGGTTGAAAAGATCGACGGTGATGTGGAAGGTCCGTTCATTTTCAATGAAGATTTCGTCTTGTCAGTGAAGCTAGTCTATGCTGAAAAGCCGAGATGCACTGTAATTCTGTTTCATGCTTGTTGGGAATCCTCAGCAGTATGTATCTCACGAAACTCAAAGAGTTTCCAACCAGTTTAAAATATCAACGGAATATCGGTAATCAAGCGGCAGTCCACGCAAACATTCCCTGCTCCCTATTCAACTTTTATTAGTTTTCAGAATCATAGTACTGAATTAGATTTCTCGCTTCGCTAACAAATGATTTTACGGGCTATCCTCCTGGCTACGAACTGAAACGGCTCTGAAATAACAGACAACTTAAGGTTAACATTTTCGGACGCAAACGAAACATTTATTCAGTATATCCGACCAGACGAAGCTGCCTGTAGGACAACAGGAACCTCTCAGAATATTCCGTCTGCATGATTATTAGCTGGCCCCAGGTAATGCAAGTAAATCTTTGAGACCTTAAGTTAATTGGTCCCAGGAGTTAGCATCTTTAGTCCAGTCCCGGAGTTTACAGATATAAGTGCATTTTTAGAAAAAAACTTTTGTTCCTGCTTCTTCTTGAACTGCAAACTGATACCACAGAATGATTCTGTTAATAAGTATTCTCAGCTGTTACGGGTCTTTCAATGACGAAGAAATCAGCCTCCGGTCCGCTAACCCAGGAAGATCGATGAAGTTGTATTAACACAGTGTGGAAAATATTTGCCAAACTTTCCAGATAGTTGCCATCGACTGTCCAAACTTAGGGACAGCTGCGAGAACAACAATCGAAATGTATATTCGAATGCTGTTGAAGACCAAACGCTTGTTTCAAAGAAAACACCCTGGATCTCCAACATCTGTTGTCTACAGAAATGTGGCTCGTGACAATAGAATAACCGGACAGTCATGTTGTTTCCACTAATTTCTGAAGGTGTGTAACTTTTCCGTTACGAGTTGTCACGAGATAATGTTCACGGGTTCCCCATGATAAAATGAGACAACAGAATGGCCGAACATTTCAAATGGCGCACGGCACTGAGTCTTTTTCACCCCGAAAATCACTAAGCAAACAGATGTACTTATTTGTTGACTTACACTAACCATACGACTTGCTTCTTTGTCACAAGCGGAAGATAAGGCATGCCATGCCACGAAACTGAATTGGTTGGATGCATTTTGTGATGTACATCGCTTTGTCTGCACAGTGTACTACAGTGGTGGTGTGGACGGCTGGCTTCAATGCATCCATGTTATTCACCTTACGAGAGAAGTCCCTGAATTGAGCGTCAGCTGCAGCAGGATTGCTGGCAAAAAAGGTACGCATGTTTTCTCTGATTCTAAACAATTCTTTGGCACGATCTTAAGTTGCAACTCAGCAGTGGTTGGAGAGATACTGCACCTAAAGATTCCAGTCATTTTGTTGGAAGAACTACAGCTTTGATAGTGTTTGCAGTTGCCTTAGGCGTGATAGAAAGGATTGAAAGCTGGCCGTTGCCTTCTAGGCATTTATCCGAGAATCCAGGTTGCGCACAATTGAGCTTATTGTCAAGAGCGATGAATATATCGCCTTCACCCAAAAGATTGATGCGCTTTCCCGGATATGGCCCACGTGATCCTTTTTTAGTTGGTTAGATACTGTGCAGAACACAGCACGCAAACGATTGAAGTGGTGTGCATACTGTCTCTTCCTAGCCGGACTGTCCAACTACAAATCGGCTGTCGCTGTGCGCTGGCCACATGTGGGATAAGCCACGCAGAGGATACTGGGTTAATCATTCTGTTGGCCCCTTACTTCGACAAGATGTTTCGGTGTATTTAATTTAATGATGTTCAAATATGTGAGCATCTTATTCTTGATCGACTTCCACAAGGACACTAGGATTCTCCGCACTATGACACTGTCATTCCCTTTCCATTCCACTCTTCAAAATCTTGCTTCTCTCATGGCAGTTAAGTATAGATGGGTATTGCTGAATAAAGTTGATAATGATGTGACTTGCATACGTCTATTTTCCGAAAGACATTATAAAGAAATTCATCTTTGCATATTTATGTCAGCTTTTTCTGTAAAGTGCTGCTCGGCTTTTTGGCATAGATAGGCTCTTTAAGGGTTGAAATCTCCGATAAAATTCCAAAATCTGTTAGCACTATCAACAAGCTTTTATTAAGACCTTGCATATGCAGCACAGTTGGCCACTTGCACAGAACAGTGTTGGCCACGACACCAGGCAATTGACTCTTTTTATTCTCCAAAATGCATCCGTTGTAACCCAAATTCTGACTTTCAGAAACCTCTCCTGGTAAATAACAGACCATTTGGTGACGCACACCTTGTGGTTAGGTAATTGGCAACCTAGCAGGTGAACTCAGTAGTCACAAGCTTTGGAAGATCTTTTAGGCCCACTTGCAGTTTTGTTGCGAATATGCAGAGATCAGATAGTTGGCTGCTTATCTGATTGACACGGTTAAGCGAACAGCTTTTTTCGAAAAGGTGACTGCTAACAAACGGCCAACAGCACATAAAATCATCCTCTATGATAGTCAGACAAGCCGAATGTAAAACAGCACAGGTGGGGGAAAACATCAACTACCAATTTCAAAGTAATTTCGAATAGGAAATATAAGCCTAGATATTGAGGTTAGAATAGGTGTTGGATCGGATAAGCAGTGTCAAGTAATGGTTTGAATGAATGTGTTAACCTTGTTCAAGTGTTTCCGCTCCTGCTTTAGTCATTTGTGTTTGCAGAATTCATCAGAACATGATGTAAATTCAGATGCGTGCATTTCTGGGTATCAAATGCAATCAACCCCCGATGAAAATACGTATCAAACAATACAGGTTGAGCAGAATAAACCACAGACTTCGAATTTCTCCAATTTTAGTGATATGGTTCTCCATGTTTGTAAAAGCAAATAGTTGGAAGTCAGATTTTTATGTGAAGCAATTCATTGGAATCTTTCGAAAGCGGGCATAGACATCAAAGTAACGTGAACGCAGTTCATCAACTGAAAACAAAGAAAATCATATGATTAGCATGCCTATTATGAAAATGACACGTGTTTTCAGAGATGGACCATCAGTGGAATGAGTAAAAGGACATGTAGGGAAACAATTAAAATAATTTTTCCTAGTGTTAAAAAAGTTGCGACGCCATCCAATAGTTTTCTGTTTGTAACCGGAAGGCTGCTGATCTGACGAAAATACGGCATTTTGTGCAGTCTCAGTGTTGGTCGTTATATTTACCCTGCAGTTATTCACTACATAGCACACCCCCGTCAAGCCCAATAAATTAATGCGCAGAGGCACCGGGGTAATCGAACTCATGTTCGCCATATATATGCACCACCCAATGATCACAACTAGCTGAAAGTCAAATGTCTTGTCGGTTTTGCGTTGGTATTGCATCCGTCGGTAGTATAGTGAGTGGCGTTATTATAACATCATCATCATCATCATCGACATTATGGCGTCAGTGTTCAACACCGATGCTTCACTGCCGTACAACCATGATTTATTTGAAAGCCTTATTGTGAAGGAAAGAATAAAGGTGGACGGGGAAGGGACTTAGTGCTAGCTTACTACAATCATTCCGAGGTGCCTACACCTCCAGACACTCATTCAGGCAATCTGGATAGAAACTGACAACAAGATCGCCACTGACATCGGTTGGCAGCCATATCTTCCAGCGTCTCCAACCAGGCGCAGTGAGGATCACGCGCCCCCCAACCTGGAAGGCGAGTAGCCCCAACAGCACCCAAGCGTTTCGTAATCTCCTTCATACCCCTCTGCCAGGTCAAGGGTTGGCCACCTCTCTGCTTCCGCCACTCTGAATTGGGCATGGAAAACAGCACTCTCTTCGGCAAACGATAATTAGGCATACGCACCACGTGTCCCAACCAACGCAGCTTCTGGTGCTGAACACATTCTTCAATGGAAGTACCCGTTGCACAACCAAAAACTCGCTTTCTAACTGCCTCGTTACGGATTCGCCGACACCAACCCACACGAGCTATGGTCCTGAGACAACGATTGTCAAACACCTGAAGACGTCTCAGTTCCGCTGCTCGAACAGGCCAGGTCTCACAGCCATACAACAAAACAGCCCGCACTGTAGCTTGATAAACACGTCCCTTGAGTTTCAGGGATACACCACTTTGACGCCATAGGTGCCTCAAATTAACAAACGCGACCCGAGCCTTGCAGATTCGTGCATTGACCTCGTCTGTCACACTACCATCAGAACTAATACAACTTCCCAGATACGTAAAACGCTCCACAACTTCCAGTGCCTCTCCCTGGATTGTAAGTGGCGTGTTGAGTGACTTCATGTCCAGCAGCATGACCTTACACTTTGCGGGTGCAAAGTGCATACCAAAGGACGGGATGACTTTGGTCAGTTCATCCAAAAAGGCCTGCGCCCTCTCCTCCTCTTCGAAGATGAGAACGATGTCGTCTGCATATTCCAGATCGACAAGGTTTTCGTCACAGGCTATCTGAACACCGGGGTTTTGGAGACCTTCCAGCGTTCGTCTCATTATCTCATCGATCACGAAATTAAATAGGAAAGGAGAGAGTGGGCATCCCTG
Source organism: Opisthorchis felineus (assembly GCA_004794785.1). NCBI lineage: Eukaryota > Metazoa > Platyhelminthes > Trematoda > Opisthorchiida > Opisthorchiidae > Opisthorchis > Opisthorchis felineus. Next base: position 42,678 of record SJOL01006443.1, read on the forward strand.
ACGGACACCGCTTTGTGTACGGAAGCTTTTGGAGAGCTCGCCGTATACTCTAACACGTCCGGAAGTCCGAGAATACAAAGAGCTTATTATGTTCACAAACTTCCGGGGCATTCCTTGGTGGGCAAGCGTGTCAAGAAGAACAGACCGGTCAACCGAGTCGAATGCGCCTTGGAAATCCAGGAATACTAGAATCGTGGGTCGCCTATACGTATGGTGTTGTTCTAGCACCTGACGAAGTGTGAAGATTTGATCAATGCAACCCCTACCAGGCCGGAATCCCGCTTGCTGCCCTCGAGTCAGTGTTTCACGAGCCACCGTAAGGCGACGAAGCACGAATGACGCCAACAGTCTCGTTACGACCGGGGTCAAGCTGATCCCCCTGTGGTTGCCACACTCAATACGAGCCCCTTTTTTGAAAATGGGCACTATCACCGACTCTCTCCAGTTGTCTAGGACAGACTCCTTTTCCCAAATGCAAGCGAACAGATCAGATAAGCGCTGACTGAGGACTTCACCCCCATCTCTGAACAATGCGGGTGAGAGATCATCCGGACCAGAGGCTCGGTGGCGCTTGAGAGAACATATGCAGTCATAAATCTCCGATGCCGTAGGCGGTTCCACGTTCACCGTCCAGGGCTCTATGTTACCTGTGGGATTATAACAGCAAATTGAAGCTTCGATACATTAATATGTGGAAGATCCTACTGGGAATTTTTTCCAGAATTGAGACCAAACTAATATTTAAAGCGTGGAAACACCGTTCAAATTTTATTTCTTGTTGGCAATCAATAACTGAGCACCTCACGAATTGCTAGATGGATTCGAACCCGCAGCCTTCCATTAATAGCTGACAACTCACTCTGTAAGAACGCCAGCAATGGTTTTATGCTGGTCATCGAGATAACATCATCATTGCAACGACAGCAGTCTTATGCTCAGCTCTGACGGTTTTTACTGTGCCTAGTGTGGCTATACAGGCGACGATCGGTGATTATCACAATCAGGTACCATTCATTTATTCCACTATTATGTGACGATTCTCATGTTTCAGCGCTGGCTTTGTTCTCTGTCCTGGCTGGCGAGTCCAAAAGATTTCTTAGTTTGAATCTGAAATAAAATCTGTTGGGAAACTGGACAACTTGGATACAATCAGTTGTTATTCTTGGCCTTCTAAAGAGCCTTCTTTGACATCTGACAGTCACAGTGGGTATTAAGAAAAACAAGAACAACCCGGATAGTCAATTACATTCTTATCCCCGGCCAGGGGTCACCAGTGAAAAGCAGCAAAATCATCCTGCTCTAAAAAAATCCCACCGCTTGGGAGAGTACCAGGAGGTCACTGAGCACTCTTACTCCCGCGGCGAATATGAATCAGAATTAGTTCTTGGCTTGGATCATGGGATGAAATTCGTTGGGAAATTTTTACCACCTTACTTACTGCCCAGGTGATGAGTTTCACAAAAGGAATCACCTACATCTGGGAGGTAATTTGTATCGAGAGGCAATCTGTGTTGCAACTTCCGTGAGGAAAAAACCATCTTAACCGAAGAAAAATGACCTACACGTTCAAACGGCTTATTCAGTCTCCAAGAGCAAACATCAAAATGGGAATGCCTTATCTCATAGACCCAGAATTTTGAGTTTGCTGCCAAGCGGTTTATCTCAAGTTGTTCATCATACGCATAAATGATAGATTAATTTACATTCGTGAAGTTTTGGTTTTATTTGATCAGCCTTAGCCGGCAGATTGAAGGTTAGGAAGCTTAGGAAAAGGATTCAGCAACCTCTGGCAATTCGAAATGGCGCAGTCAGTGCTGTATCCCTTGTAATACACGGTACATTGTCGTGTTACTCCAAAAAGACCCCCTCTTTAGGAAACCCTTTGGGATTTTTCGGATGTTTTTTTCAGGAAGCATTCATTCAGGTAGCACTTGTAAGCAGCCATTTATCAAATCTTTTTACGCTTTGAAACCTAGGCGATTTTAACGCACCAATGGTTAGTGAACGAATGAGGTCCAATAAACCACCGACTAGACGGGTGCGCGTTCAACTGTGCTACACATGCTTGGTGAGTCCTAATCGAGAAGAAAACGCGTGGTGGACTGTTCTCCGTTCCTACCTACTATTGGTAAAACCAGGGGCATTAGAAGACTTGGACAGCAAGTCTTGAACTTGATCTGTTCCGTATAAAAAAGCGAAGAGATTAAGTAATGAAATGGATGTTCTTCCAAGACTTTAGTAAACCTTTATTGCACGGTGGTCCATACGAGAAGTGAAGTCCGACTGGTCTACATGTAGCAAGTCTCGATGAGGCTGAAATGACGCCGAATACTGAGAGAAAAATTGCATTTGGTTGATTCTATCCATCAACCATACAATCTGCTTGTCAGCGTTGAGATTTCTTGGACACAGCCTTTGGAAGATACAACGATGCAACCAACATTTCGTGCGATACACAACGAAAAACTCGATCATCAGCTTTCAACGTTTGAAAAAATCACATTGCTAATCAGATCAATATAATTATATCTATTCGGCCATCCAAATACTTTATCAGACAATGGATAATATGGAGTATGTTTACGAGGCAGGCCAAATAAAATGTGAAGTGCCACAGTTAGATACAAGCCCTTCTAACAATAAGCAGCCTGCAGCAGCAATTAATGCCTGCAAGTTTATGTGCGTGGTCGCAAGTAACGTTGCCCTTTTTGTCCAACATTATCGCCACAAAATAGTATTTTATAAGCAGCCATCTTTGCTGTCTCCGGCTGTCGGTTGTTTTCAGTGAAGTAGACGGACAATAGTGTGTATTTAGAGTTACAGCTTGACTGACGGTCTATTAGCTGTCCGTCTAGTGGAGGCACCTATGAACGGACCACAAGCCTTGACTATGAACACTGCTTGCAGCGCCACTGATGCGATGATCATCCGGACATTTGTTTTTTTGCCTTTGCACTAAGATAACAAGCATCCGAAGCCCCTAGCTTTGGGGCATCGATGTCTTCCAGAACAACAGCAGCATGCCTCAAGGGCCATACAGTAAAATTGACCGTGATTTTAGTCCATGGCTCAGCGCTGTCCACAGACTACGCATCCAGGGATCAGTTTTAAAAAAAACATTCGGAAATTAGTCAGCCGGATGCCTCAAGAATTCATCCTTGCAAATGATAGGGACTGGAAAGTTTGTGAAGGTCCTCCTGAGACAATAAGCTGCCACATCCATGAAACCTTTGGCTTCTGGTAGCGCTGTGGTAACAATTGACGTCTTGTAAATTTGTGAACTCAACCAAATGTTATCACAATAGGAGCATCTACCAGTCCAGTACGGAAGTATTGGACTAACTTGTTTATGATCTAATTCAGTCGAAATGGAGATCTTATTGACCAAAATACTGACTACGATATATCGAGTAGCGTACCGAACAAAACATGAGACACCTTTGTGTAGCATACTAAATTGGACAACAACACAAGCGAGGGATTTATTTGAGTTACTCGTTAACATCAAATTAATTTGCCAATGAACACCTGCTTTCCTCTCATTTATGTACCTCTCACTACCAGGCCAATCAAAGGAGCAGTCCGCTGAGTCGTAACACTTACGATTTCCAGTGTCCATCCCTAGGACGTAACGGGTACGGCTACTCCACTGCAAAACGCACTGGTAGATTACCATGTTAGCTGATGTGGTTCCTATCCTAAACTTGACAGTCACCGGCGTTGGTCGCAATAACGTGGTATGGGTGTGTTATGGACGCGGTACCCTTTCGTTCTATTTACCGTACAAAGCATCAAATCGGAGCTTGAAAAAAATGCCCCCATCATAAACCATGGCAAGGAAGTAAAACTGTCTTATCACAGAAACCGAAAAAGAGTATAAAGTATCCCAGTCAAACCCGTTTACTCTGGCCTGGAACCAGGTGAGTATCAGTTTGGAAAGCGTTCCAATTTATCTCTGTTGTGAAGAGTTTGTAGACCCAGTGTGCTCACTCCGCGTCTGATGCATAGAAGTGGTTCATCAAGCACAGTATAATGGTGTGCTACACGTCTAAACTGTCGAAATTTTTATGAGTCTGTTTCGTCGGGGTAGTGATTGGACAAACTCGCAGTGAAAATTGTGTGAATTGAAATGACTAGCTGTCGCATCTTTTGAGAGACAGTATCTTGAAAACGGCATTCAAAAAGCATTTAAAAAAGCTGGTTCAGAATATAAGGGGACGTTCTTACTACGTTTTGGATGTCCTGAAGTTACAGTAGTAAACTGGCGAATTGTCTGTCGCGCCAACCATTTCTTGAAATTTCATAAGGTACCGACACTCAACGCATAACTTGACCCGATAATTTTCGGTCTAAATAAATCCGATTAACCTACCGTTGAGTTTTAAACAATAGTTTTAAATAAAACCAGGAGTGTATATCAAATCTCCCTCGATATATATGGTAGCGACGAGTGACCTGAGGCTTACTATAATCTTACCTGGCGTCATTCAGTGGTAACACTATCACATATGCTCTCAATGAAAACAGTTGCAATGAATTCACCAACTGTTACATTGAAAAGATAGCCAACATAATACACGTACTATCGCGCTTCGTTTCTCTAGATTATCACTCTAGATACTCTGTCGATTTTTAACGTTTCGTGATCTACAAGAACAAAGCTGCCGGGACTCATTACTCTTGTTTACAAAATTTGTAGTCAGTAAATCAACAATACATTGGAGCATGTGATATGTTTATCCATGATACGTCAGTATGAGTGCAGTTCATGCTAAAATAACTAATCCAACTAATCATTAATTCTTGGTTCGGAAATATTTGGCTTCCGGTTAAAAAGACACTTCGGGATAAATTTATGGGGTAAAATTTCAATGGATGGTATTAACGCAACATGCCTCTGGCACAAGAGATTTAAAGCGAACTACTTATCATGTACAGACCACATTACAGTTTCATCCAAGGTTGTTCTGATTCTGTTGACATGCTCCTATGGCATTTTCACAGTCTGTTTATTCATATCTTCCTTGATCGTCCATTTTGGGAGGTCCCCTATATGTTTACTTGTACAGTAACATACGGGCAAAGTACGTCTTTGAAAATAAAAATCAGAGTAATTTATGGATGACACCAATATTTAACTGTTTAACATAATGCTAATGTGCACCGTACTGCTATCAGCCCGCTGTCAGTCAGCTGGTAGCTCTCATCAAGTCACAGCAACGATGCCGATGAAAGGCCGGACGTTCAAATGAAGCGGAGACCGCGTGTGGAGAACAGAATCCACTAGTTAATTTCAATTAGGCGAACCCGAAAGGTAGGAAGAATATTACACGCAGAACATGCAAGTGGACATTCTTTGAAACTTCTTTAGGTCGAAAAGTGGACTCACTTGTTAGCGGTCTTCCTGAAGGTAGACGACTGAGTGATTCCGGACTCTCCAGAACTGATTCTTCAGGCTTGTGTTTTTCATCACAATGCACAAGCCGTGCGTATCCGTAGGAGCTTTCCGTGCTTCGATTTACATCAGAACATTCATGAGTTACTTTGGGTCTTCTGTCAGGCCAGACAATCGGACAGCATTGTACAGCAACGGGAGAATAAAGTTGCACGTTCCATTCACATGCAAGGGGATAGTACCATTCCGGCTTCCGAAATATTATATCGTTATATATACCCTGTGCGTTTAAACAAATATCAGTAATTTAGACTCGGCCTCGTGGCAAGTAATCACGGGCGACAGAAATGAATGGCAAAACTTTTATGGGTTTTGATACAAGAAAACTAAACGAACCGAGAACGTGTATGTTACCAAGAGAAGCCAAAGTTAACGGTTGCAAATCTACGTTGAATATGTTGCATGCCATGCAAAACTTTGCCTTTGACAGTTACTCAGATTGTTGTACATTGCTACGGGTGTAAAGAGGAAAGCGCTTCGCCGGAAAGTCGTACACTAGCAAACAGCAACTAAGCAGCTACAAACTATTGGACAGGAAAGTAAACGTATCATATGCACATAGTTTTTTAAAATTGAACATTCTCACGCGTCTTCTTAGACTTTCATGGATGTTCTTTGACTATCACGCAGTTGTAAATGAACATTTTAAAGCAGTTCCACAAGTTCTGTAATAAACTCCACCTTTTATTAGACGTGGTCCGGGGCTTCGAAAAGACCACAGACTACTCGCATGCCTCATCAGTAGTATCCGCGGTTACAAGGGTAGTTGAACTGATGGAATATATGTAGTGAAACAGTCTAGGGCGGACGCGGCCTGTCTCTGAAAAAATATTAGAAATTTGACTATGCTGTAACGGAAATCATAAGGGCTGCTGTTGACCAACTAGTTGTAAAGTCTCCTGTATTCCATCAGCAGCTTGCACTCTATCGATTGGCGTGAAGAACAAAGGCGATGCGTTGCAATCATTCTATCCAGCATACCACTCATATCTCGAATGTTCTGATCTAAAGGATTTCACAGAAGATTATCCGGATGCCATCAACCATTTCAACCACTGATGTGCTCACTACATTTGTTGAGCCGTAAAATAAGCATCCACACACACACACAGTAAGAGATAGATGATTAAACTTCCGCAGAAACTGACCTGCTCGCTTTGATACAAAGTTTTGTCCCTTTGCAAACTTTCAGCGACCAACAGCTCGCTAATGGCATCCCATCTGACATTACGCATTCTCCAGAGGTGCATCAGAACAAGACCAGCATTTACACCTTTGGACTGAAGTGAAAGAGAGATGGAAGGATTGATAAATACTACAGAGGGCCTGAAAGGTTCAGGCATGTGATTCATATGATAAAAGCTGTTTTGCATTTATTCCCTGGCTTAAATTCCATTGATCTTGGTGATGTGTATTCCTGTTTTATGTACATAGTATATATATATAATAACGTTAGCAGCAGACAGAGATTGCGCTACCGCATTTGTCACTGAGATTTCAGCTGATAGTACTGACATTCTGAACGTACGGACCCCCATATTTTCCAGGAAATGTTACGTCAGTTTGATAAACTACCAGTATATTTGCTCGTCAACTTGGCTCTAGAAAATTGTTGATGGACTATGTAACAGGATGCTTCCTCCGAGCGAACAGCATCTTTATTTTATGAAGGAAGTGCTGCTGCATTCCATAGAAGAGGAATATGTGAAAAAGTTTAACTCCGGTGGTTAAACCCTATATTAATTTATTGACCTAGACCAACTTGCGGTCCACTGACGAATGCATTCAAAATGCCCATGAAAACTAAGAATACAGCACGACTTTAAGTGCATTGGCTGCGCCAACACTGCTGTCTGCGTATTTTGACCACTGCGGCCTGAAACGGGAAGTAACTCGGAGGAAAAACTGGCAAGGAAAACATCAAACTGTTCTACGTTGAGCGACCCTCCACTGTAAGACTTCAATTTTTGAACCATGCATGAAGCCTTTGAATACGTAAGTCACACATCAGACATTGTTGCTATACGACAACATCAGGAGCACGCGAAATAAGTAGAAAAAAGGAACGCTTTAACAAGGATGACCAAGATCACTAAAAGCCATGAAAAGCCATGTTGAATGGATCCATTATCGGCAAGAACATCACGTAACTATATTGGTCCTGCCCTGGCAGACCGACCAGGGTTAATAACTGACACCTGTTGAATGACTTCGCTTAACTTCAGCTACGCAATCGACTGTCATGCAGATGTTTTCATCGAATATAGCACTGCATATTTATTTTTGTGTATTTGCTAGTCAAGGCTTTATTGGAAACAACTATTCGACATAAAATATGTGAAAAGGTTACGCACAATAGTACTGGAAATCACGTGAGATAATATACTACTAAGTTGCTTAAGTCAAGAAACCGTGGGTGGACGTGAATGAAAGAATTTCCAGTTAGTAGCTCATGTCCCAGTCCCCACGGGCCAAAAGAATTTGTTTTCAACTCATAAGCGTGCTAAATACTCCTCAACAGCCCTTCTTGTGGCCCATCAGTGCACATTTCCGGAATTGCACAAGATTTCCGTTTAAGTATGACACAAATTTGAGGGTAGCTCTGTTTGCGTCCAACTTATGTGCCTCAAGAAAGATGAGACCGGTCTTGAGCTGCCGAGGACATTTAGGCGTACTTATGATTAGGGCGTTTTCAAAGAATTACCAACTGTTATATTAGGCGGTCTCTCGCAGCATACTTAGTTAAAAGAGAATATGATAAACGAGAGATTTAGCCTGGATTCAGTTCAATCTCCTGTTCAAATAAAATTGGTGTGTAGATCACTAGTTATTTCCTTCTTCGTTGAGAAATGAACCGATATGTCAGGTAAACTAGGAGATAACTTGCCTCATACAAGAAGCAGAGAGCAACAAGCTCCGCTTTATACATTATTTCCCGGGGATAACAGTAAATTTAACAAAAGTATCTAAATGTAGGTATTTCATGAGTTTCTTTTTTTGTCTGCTGAGTGAATTTTCACCATAAAATGTGAGGTTTTCACTCGCTCCGGCGGCTGATATCTCTAAATTTGTTATCCTAACCTAGGCTGCCAAAGGCCAAATGCGGTCACCTAGAAGTGACGTATACTGTGATGGTAAACTTTGAGTGCGAGCTCTCTTTGTCAACGGTCATCCACCAAGTGGTTCACAAGTCAAGGCAATTTATTCTTTACTCCAGTCTAACCAGTAAAATAGCAGCATCAAGCAGTCACCCATACGTTTCAGCTGGCTTCATGAAACCTACCATATGGAACCTTCGTGGTGTGATAAACATGACTAGCTCCCCCAAAGTGCTTCATGGAGTTAGCGCAGTTGAGATATACTGGAACTTCACTCCCAGGTTAAAAAATTTCTAGCTTACAGAAAACGCAATGGAAAAGTCATTCCTTTCAGGTCAGGAAAGTTTTCAGGGCGGCATCTGGAACGTAAGCCACCCACGTGGTCCTGATTATCTTCAACACTTTCTCCTGCAACATTGGTCGAATTTTCGTCCAACATCTTGTGTCTGAATTAGTTTCTTCGCCATACTATGCACAAGCGACCGCAAACAACCACTTCTGATCAGAAGTAATTTAATCAACAATCTGAGTCAACGACGTGCCAAATATTCCTTGACAGAATATTCTGAGCTTCCTGAGATCACAGTAAATTGGACCTACTTGTCTTGAACTATTCTTATCAGTTTAAGTGATGGATAGTAGCTGATTGTCGAACTCTGTATCAGCGTATCTGTCACGGTTACAGTCTACATATGCGCATGGATTGCAGTCGGGTGGACTAAATGGGCCATTTATCAAGTTCTCTTTTACCATCAACAATAACGTCATCCAGGGACCAAACAGTAGTACAACCATGACAAATCTGTTTGCATAACAACAACATGAGAACCATCGCTGTTTAGAAACCACAAATTTTACACAAGTCACAGAAATAGGCTGCATGCAAGTAAACAATGTCAGTTTTAAGTTCTGCGTTTGATGAAGCTACACAAACCGGACCATCGGTTGCTAACTAGTAGACACAATAAATACATTAACACCTGCAGTTTCCTTTCACCTACTTTTATTCGATAACCGCTCTTACACTGGTTGCCTTGTATCCCCTCGGTAAATGAGGGTGTAGCGGCTAAAACCATTGCACCTTAGTGCCTGGTTTGTAGCTGAACTGGACTAACTGAACCTCTAGCTCTGTTGAAACCAATCTACAAAATGTCAAATTTAGATCGAATGTCATAACGAAGATTGTCGGTCAGTCAGTTGGGTTCATAATATTTCAAGTGGACCTAAACCTTCATGTCCAACGGTTCTTACAACTACTACCTGCTGTATGATTCTCTTGAGGTTAGGTTTAGACACATTCGGTTGTATTGATGCCTAGGTTGTTTTAGTGCACCCTTGAGCATGCAGATAGCAATTGAAAAGGATGAAATTGTGTGAACATGTTAGAAAAGTTTCAGAAGAAAAACTCTCGCAAAGTTACTTTGATCTTAGTCATCTGTTTTCGAAGACCTTCATAGGAAAACTTACTCTAGTATCAAGCTTCAACGTTTAATATTGCATAAACCTGATTCATTCCTCACTGTATATTCAAGTCAATTGCAAAATTGTATCGCAACCGAAAGTGATTGAAGTTGTTTGCATTAGTATTATATTCACCAGATGTGCTGTTGCGTCCACTGACCATTAATGTCAAATATACCTAACAGCAAGAGGGTAAAACAATGAAAGTTTGTTAAGAACGAGGTTTGGCACCGTTAGCAACTTAGTTTGCAGAAACCGTCAGACTTACTGGAATGACCATTGTCGAACTTCTGTTGCAACGCAAGTCGTCGGACTGTTGCTCCCACGCTATTCCAATCATCTGGAAAACACAGCGTTGCTAAAAGGTATGTCCAGTTTACCATAGGGGCGGATTTTATCAGGTGTGAGTCGTAGTACGTGCGTCACAACTTAAGCTATACCTCAGGTTAGGCTTGCGCAACATAAAGCACCAAATTTATAGAAATGTAGGTGCAACTCTCCAAACCGCGCAGCATAAATAACCTATACATCTGTCCCTAACTTTTTATCATCCGTCTGAGGTAATCTCTTCAGGTCGTGTGTGCGCTGTGGACATTCCGGTTTTATGTAACAAGGACTGCATAGTATTAATCATTGTGGAAGACTCCGTGAGACAGCTACATGGGACTTCAGTTGAACTTTTCTGAACAGGAGCTTCTAGTCACCTCTTTTTGTTTGTTAGGCCTTCAGTTAATCGAATCTTTCAACCCGCGAACTAAATTTCACCGACTCCTCAAGTAATTAACCTTTGGTTCGTCGAACTCTTTTGTGAAAAGAACCTCCATTCAAAACCTATCTCATCGTTCAGTTCAGTGCTTCCAGCTGGGCAGAAAAGCGAGCTCTTCAGGTCTAGGGCATTGGGAAGGGTCAGAAAATAGTTGCGTCTGTTGATTTCCCTCTTCCATCTCTGCGAGAAGTGATATGAATTTAAGGTCATTATGAGTTGCGTACCAAATATGTCCTGAAGAGATCAACAACCTCATTCGGTTGTCGCCATAAGTAACGAGTTGTTTGGAGCTCGGAACTTTTATATATACGTACATGTACGCCAATCAACCGGAGAGTTCTAAGAGCTTTTCGTCAGACTGTTAAATACAATGAAAGACGAACCACCATGATAAATGCAGAGAATCCATTTTTTCATCGTAAGCTCAAGCATATTCTGCGTTGTTCAATTTACCCTCAACCTATCGTAATATCTTGATGTCAAATTCCTCTGCATTTTTGTAGTGACATAGCAGCGAGCCTCTAAGACACAGACATAGAATGTGTTTGAACAGTGTTCGGAGCTGCACCATATTGCAAACATATATGAGCATATACGATATTTCATCCCTGATAGATGTCAAATAGTAAGCGCTCATGACCACGTTTCGTGAAATACGGAAGTCATGAGAACAGTGAAGGCAGCGAACAAAGCTTGTTTTCTGTGATTGTTCCTATTTGCTAATACATCGAAAATTTATATGGTGCCAGAAATCACATGAAAAAGGTTCAAATTAAATGCACTGTAGAGCAATATAAATCGAATGAAGGGGGGTTGAATGAGAGGTAGGTCAATGGGTCACAGAATCAGGTAAGTGAAGTCAGTGTCAGACAGGCTTGTGCGACCGGATTTTTCGCAGGCCAGTTCAAGTTCAGAGGTCGCACAAGTTTCTTTTGGACGCAAAGTTGTGGATCCAGCAGCCGGATTCCAGTCGCTTCTGCGATCGATATTAGTCTGGATCCTACCTGTCGTGATCGGTTCAAAGTTACCCAGTATATGATAGTGAAGGGTTGCTCTTTGTCGATTACATGACTGGTTTCGGCCAAATGTGATGCAATCGCACTTGAGCCTGGTTTCTTCCAACTACCACTCAGAGATACGGGATCGTGTTCTCACATTCCGTCCGACAAATGTCTTGTCGGACGACCAACGTATGATGCTCGACACGAGCATACAAATGAGTACACACAAAAACTGGTGGTAGAACGTGGCAATTTGTCCTTCAAGCGGAAACTGATAGTGGAGCTGGAGTTGAAGGTCAAACACAGATTAGCAGCCAAGTATGTCGTATCGGCAGAGTTTCTAAGCCTTCTGGTAATTAGTTCACCAACCGAGTCACCTTTGAATGGAAGCCTCATGTAGACGGGCTTATTCCCAACAGAACATTGTGTGGATTTGGACTTAACGGATTCCATAGTCTTGAGTACGAACCTTTCAGGATATCCGTTCTGCAGGAATGTGCATCCCAAGAACTTTAGTTTCTCTTCTAAGCAGTCAGGGGAGCATATCTTCATTGCTCTCTCAGTCAGGTATATAATTAGAGTACGCTTTTGTTGCAACGGAACGAAGCTGTCAAAGTGAATATACTGACTTTTCCACGTTTGCTTTCTGTGGAATTCGTGCTCTATGGTCCCGTCAGTCTTTCTTTTAACATTGACATCGAGGAAGCTTAACTGTCCGCTGTGTTATGATTCTATAACAACCTTGATATTAGTATGGACTGAATTGAAACTGCTTAGCATGTCTGTTGCTCTGATAATTTCGTCGGCAAGAATGAAAGTGTCGTCCACGTGGCGGCGATACAATTTTAACCGTGCAATGAGTGCGTCTAACTTTTGAGTCTCCAGCTTGGCTATGAAAAAATCTGCCAACATGGGACCCCATCGCGACCCCGTCCTTCTGTCGATAAACTTGATTGTTGAAAGTAAACTGAACATTGTAGGTACAAAGGAGCAGGAGTTCCTTAAGATCCGAGATGGGGATGCCAATATCTTTACCGATGCACTCAATCACGTCACAAACATATTCTGTGGTCTCACTGAGTGGTATGTTGCCAAACAAGCACTCGACGTCCAAGGAGAACATGAAGTGTTTATCAACCTTCATATCTTTAATCTGATCGACGAAATCAAAACTGTCTCTCGGGCTGTGTATTGACTGTTCTCTCCTGATTGGTTCTAACAGACTGACAAGCCATTTAGCCAAGGCATGATAAGGAGAATTAGACATATCGAGGATGGGCCTGAGAGGTAGGCCGGGTTTGTGCACTGTTGGGAGACCATAAAGCCGAGGAACTGTTGTACCAGTGGGGCGGATGGGCTCAAAGGCATTGGTGTCAATGGTTCCGGATTGTTTAAGACGTCTTAATATTTTGGACACCGCTTTTTCAATCACATGCGTCTTGTCTTTCTCGGATTCCATTTTCTTAAACTTGGATCTATCTGAGAGTATGGTATTCATCTTATCAATGTAGTCAGATTCCACGGGTATAATCAGCCGCTAAATACGGAAGTGTACTTTAGTGCCGGGAGAAACAACTGACTTTATCGACCTTAAAGCATGGATTCCTGATAATTTTTCTAGAGCACCTTATAGAAAATAACTTTCACTGCCAAATAATCATTATTTTATAAAGTACCATACAAACAAACTTCCAGTCACGCGAGGCCCTTCTGTATTGTAGAGGTTGTACGGCAGTGAAGCATCAGTGTCAACAGTGATGTTGCTGTCTTTGGTGATGTTGATGATGATGGAGGAAGATCGGTCACGTGCCTCTTATGTCAGCATCGGGCGTTCAGTGACCAGCCTTGAGACTTGCAATCAGTTCTCTTCTCCCTTTTAGCCACCAAATTTAAACACCGATAATCTTATTGTTTACTCACTCAGGTGCTCACTTGTTCCCATCTAAAAACCTCCAGATTTACAGAAATCATGGACGTGTGCTTGAAAAACAAATCGATGTTTAAACTTTCCATTCCTCCATGCTTTCTCATTCCATCTGAATGTCTTTTGGTCGCACCGGGGGCCTCATTCGCAATTAATTGCCGAAGGATTGCGGGGACAAATTACTATTTTATGATTCCCACCAGGAACAATTCTCTTGACGAGGCTGAACATGTTGGCTACAGGCTAGTGCAGGATGCCAAACGCAGTCAGTTACAGTCGATATGTAAATGAGATGACATCCTCTCAGTACTTTGGAGTGTTGTGATTGTCTGAAGAGCATATTGACCGGTATACCACACGCGATTTCCATTCACAAGTTGTCCGTCTTGACAAGGTTCAAACCAGCTTTCAATGCGGGATCTGCTATCTGGTGAGATATCGCTGTAGATGTTCGCATGTCACTTGATGCGTAGACCATGTCGCCGATTTTGTGTGAATACTGTCCTACGACTAGAACAAACAAACACACACACGTCCCGTAAACCAAAATAAAGTGAGCATAAGTTCGATATCCTAAGAAGAAAATCCCGATAGGTTGAAATAAAACCAAAAACTAAAGTTGTGGACTAAAAATTTGAAATATTTATTACCTATCTTCGTACGTGCCGATGTTTAATTCAGGCTGGTCTTACATGCGGATTCGGAGGTTTTCAGGTTCAATGAAGCACCTAAGAGTTAGTATACCTCAAACCGTCAATGGAGTATATGGTTTACTACCATTCCTTCCACCATTAGTACAAACGGCATACCACTCAGTCATCAGACAGAAAGGCCGATGTGATGACAGCATTGCTTGATTTTTGGATGATAACACACAGACTAATGGTTATTATCAACTGTAACTTTGTCTGCCTTTCTAGCTTCCTCCATTCTAATAAACAAATAAAGCGTCTTTCAACAAGATGCCTTCAGTTAAGTTTGCACATTGAGAAATAGAGAAAGTGGTGGCAGTGGACTAGAATTCGGTAATCTTCGGTCTGATGGAACTAGGCTTTGTCACAGTTTAAAGCGTAAAAACGTACCATAATACACGTTCCGAACAACGTTTATCCTGTATGAAAATAGATTCCATTTTCCCTGCTTGCTGAAGATCAGAAGACAGACGCCTTTGCATCGAAGATTGTTTCCACAATAGCTACTTTTGAGCTTTATGGGAGAAAAATGCTGAGTAAATTTTTTCGGATTGTTATATTCAACAGACGAACTATGATCGGGAAACATGCTGTGAGTGCACTGTGCATCACTGGATACGACTGTTATTATGCTTTTTTGTCCGCGTCTGTCTTAGGTTACTCCTAGGGACCAGGTCAGCATATGACGGTAATCCGATCAAGAAAGATCGACATTATTCACACAAAATTTGCGCGTAAGCCGTTCGCTATTAGTAGGTATATGAGAGAAGCTCACAAAATATTTCTGAAAATCTGTGAGCAGGTGAAAACTCATCAAGCCGTTAACTTAAAACCTCCCTAAAGACTTTTGAACCTTGTCACGGCAGAAGGCTTCTAATTTTAAGTTACGGAGCTTGACGATTAACGTCTGTGATTTGCTGGAAAACTCCAACAGAGGTTACTGTGCGCTTTATCATTTCTGGACACATAGAGGGTACAACCAAACCAACATGTTGCAAAACAAAGTGCTGCTGCTTTTCTTGCCAAGCGGTTAGCCAATGGTGCTCTATTTATTTTAAGCCGCTGTTGAAGTCTCCTATTCGCGACTGAAAGCTCTAACCGTATATATCCTTGTCCATTGCTACGCATATTTCAGAATATGGTTGCTCACGAGATAACCTGGTGGTAAAAAATCCTGTAGAGCCACAGTCCAATAGGTCTGGATTTGGATAGTGGTGATCAGGCTCCATTGAATTAGTTCAGTGGCGCCGATAAAAGATGAATCCGAGTATCCCAGCTCCCTTCGCAACGTTGGTCAGAGAACCAATGAAAATTGATTTCGCCCTGCACAATACACTTGAGACCATTGTAATTTGTACCTTATCCGTTAGGTATTTTGTCATGGTATGCGCTAAAGTGGAAACGTTCAGCCTGCCGGCATTAGGCCAAATCGCGTACTAACCTGAGTTGCAATGATCACATAACTATATTGTGAGAAACAGAGTGGGGTCAACAGTCACCAGATCACCTCTTCAGAGTAGGGGCTAAATATTCGAGAAGGCAAAAAGCGTCCAGAAGGTAAAGAGGGACAAGCTCTGGGGACGTGAAATGGGCGCAAACCGCCAAGATGCACACAGTCACTTGAGAAAGCGCAATGATGTAGACGCGCAAAACTGGCCAAGACAGAACATTCTGGCAAGACATGAATGAGAGTGATCAGCACGAAGAAATTGCAGGTATGCGGAGGAATGTTCACCTCACCTCCTTGCCCGGAACAGTGGTTTATCAAGGGAAAGGAAGGGAAAGGAAGGAAAAGGATCTGACGACTAGGGTTTGCGTCACGGATTCGAACCCAGACGGTATATAAACGACAGTGTGTGAGAACTAGGGTGTGCGCGAATAAAACTTTGTCCAATTGTTTGACTTCTTACTACATTATGATAGGAAAACTATCAGTTCCATAATTTGGAAATCCATGATCCCTGTAGATACTAGATCGCAAATGGCCCTCGTGTTATGGTAGACGAAATTTCACGACCGGACCTATTTCAGCGCCATGAGAAAACCTATAATCTATTTCCATATTTTTATTCCAAAGGCGAGCTGCCCTCATGTCTGTTCTATCCAACTTCTAACTATGTGTGATTTGACAATAGTCGAAAATGCCACTTAACCCAGGTTATTATGAAAAATTCACAAGGCAAACAGTTCTCTGAGCTGGCCTGCACAGCGCTTACCTGTGTTGAATTGAATCTATCAAATTGGTTCCACAGGTTGTATATATTTTCATTCCAAAGAGTGTCAGAATCTATCGTAATGGTCTGAAAAGAAAAAAACTGCATGAAAAATGCCAGTATACACGTCTTTGTAAAATGCCAGACATCAGAGACATCCCTGTGGCCAAAATGGTCATTCGTTAAGAAACCATCACGGAATTTTGACCATATCCAAAAGTAACGGAAACGTTTACTTATGCAATTGTTCCAAGGGTATTGAAGCGGGCTTTTCGTTTTTTTGCAGATCAACATGTAGGTTCAAATATCCAACATCACACCGGATAGAACATCAACAGAACTGAGGTTAGGCTTTCATTTGTGTGAAGAATTCTATTTGATCGGAATCCCATCTTCTGGAACATGAGTCTCTAATATGCCCAATAATGAGGCCACGGCCAATCAGACGAAGGGTCATATAATAAAACGATGTTTTTGGAGTAAAAACACAGCAGGGCAAATTATTTATGGATACAGCATTTATCGATTGGATTTAAAAACGAATTAACAAAGGTAACTGTTGTTAGATAGTAGCGGTCTTGCTTTGCCCATTGACCTGGCCTCATATATGACACTTAGGTCAACATAGAATTATTCAGTATATTCATATGACGTGGGTGATTCACCCAGCTGACAAGTATTGCACAACTTGCAACAGATGGTGACGGCACGAGCTGAGCGAACCGGCAAACTATCCCACAGAACCGCTGAGTGGTACGCCAAAAATGATCGACACATAAAGCAGCTGACAACTGAAAAGAACAAAACTCTCACTTTAGGTTCCTTCGCATGATCCTCATACATAAAAGCATACGGTCGGACAAGTCCTGAAGAGACCCTTGTTTGTAAGCGTGATGGCCACCCATCAGTTTAGGGAAGGTGTTTCCAAAGCTGCATTGCTTCATACAACCGGTGTACATTACAGTACTTCTACACAACTTCAAGTAGAACATAAGGTTGACGGACACTCGGGGACTGCGCCCACCTGAAGAGCCCCAAGAAAGGCGAAACTGGTCGTGGGCTGTCGAAGAATTTTCAGTAAACTTATGAGTAGTGCATTACGAATATACATGTATCTCGATATCTCGAATATCGTAGCAACTGAAACACGAGGCGGCCTGGTGCAGCACGTTCAGTTGCATGGAAACATTACAAACGAGAGATTCAGCTGGGTTCCAGGTAAGTCTGCTTTATTTCTCACTATTGCAATGAAGCAAGAGAGCAAACCGAACAGTATCGACATGGTATGAACCAGGTACCATCAGCGGTGAACAGTGGAGAAATAACTTGAACGGCTCGAAAAAATTGATGTTCGTGGACTGCACAAATAATCGTAGAAATCTCTTAAACCCATAAGCAAATCAAGATAGCTACTGAACAGACCAGAAAAACACTGGCAGCGCAGAACGACGAAGCTGCTGGGGAAGATATAATTTCACAGGTTTCAAGTACGGTGGTCCAAAAGTAGACAACATACTTCTTTAGGTAACGCACATCATTTTACAGAGAGACTTTTCGTCAGAATTTCCAGGCTCTCAAACGTTCCACATAAAGAAAATGAAAGCAACTATACATAAATTTTTCTGGTGAGTCATGTGGTTTGTTTGCTGGTGCAGGTCCTACTCAACCGGGTTGACTGCTGAATTGGTCGAAGAATATGGCTTAGAAGAAAATTGTGGCCTTCATGCTTGTCGCGACACAATGGGCCCGACAACTGATGCATCTTAGCTTTGGGAAACCTAACCTGAACATCCTTTCTTCATGGACTGTGTAAGCTGCATGGGACAATTTTCATTCAATATGGCTCTCCAGCCATATTTATGCACCATTTTTCGAGGCCTCAGCGACGGAATGAGAGCATATGAGTTACGTTTATTTCATTTCTAAACTGTCACGGGCCGTCTTTTTCCACTAACAAGTTTTAAACTCTCTTGTGGCAGTTTTGAACGCGCTTTTCATATATAGGTCGAATATCTACTTGGTAGATCGCGTTCGGCATCTGGTCCACAAAACTGATGTTCGGGTTTGATTTTTTGGGGCTGCTTGTGTATTCTCTGCACGAACCCATAATGGATCACTAGAATCGGGTAGGAAGTTTGCGGCCGTTGCCTTATGCTGGTAAAAGGTTAAGAGTCGTTCACTGCAAAGTCGTTAATTGGCGAACACGAACTAAGCAGTAAGGAGCCATTGGACACAAAAGTAAATATCTCAGGCATACAGAGTTTTTGACAAGTGAACTTTCTCAAGCGTCCTCTTGGATTTTTCCGGACGTTCTTTGAGTAGTAAACAATAATGAACGAACACCTCAAAGCCGTTCCATAGTTTTCGTAGTAAACTCTACCTTCCATCAGATGCGGGGCTGGCGCTTGGACACCAGACCAGACGCTACTCGAATGCTTCATCAGCAGTATACACCGTTACAGTAACATATTCTACAACATGGAAAAGATTGTTATTATGCGCCGACTGAAGTCTCCAATACATCGTACCTCATCCAAAATGGAACAGATTTCGCTGACGTTTCCTCTCTCGTCAAATTGCCTGGTGATGTGTCTGCAGATCGTGAGTTGAGATCATATGTTGAGCATGGTACATATGTGCACATATATGCGAGCAGTGTTTGAGCTAGGTACAAGTGAAAAGTTGTGGGACAATGCTTCTCCAACAGGCGCATTGTGACAGTACGGAGGTCCTTCCGCGTTAGCCGGGACATAAATATTAATTTAAGGGGAACAGTAGCTTAAGGTAACTATTGGATAGACAGTGTACTAGCACAAAACGCTATTCTGGCGAAGGGAGGCAGCACTCGGGTGTCGCATCACCTATTCATATACCAACACGCATATTAAACCGGTTGATTTAAAAGGCTTCCAGTAAAACATCTCTCATGTCAGCACTCCATACTTAGTTTACAAGTCAACATAAGGTGCCCTAAAATAGAAGGACAAGATGCTAACCCATGCCCGCGACATGATAATCTGCTCAAACTTTTGGATAAATAGCGGTAACATGCTGATCACACTTGACCGATTATCATAAACTATTGAACGCAAGGAACGCTTTTCATGGCATTCATGAAGCGCTGAATAACCTCTGTAAGCTTGTGCAAGCTCAAAATTGGCAACCACTGAAGCAATCGCTGCCGACTACAAAATTTCAGTCGTCTGCAGACAAAAAACAATTCAGACATCCAAAACTCAGTCATTCCATATGGTAGGCAGCCGTCAGCTTATATTTAGACCACGTCATCTGAGCAAACCGATAGACCCTGCACACAGCAGGAAATGCTAAGTGCTGCCTGAAATGAGCCTCGTGTGCAACGGACCAAAGGCTGCGTACCTATTTTCACCCGAGGAAACAGGACAGGAGGGTTACCAGAAGAGAGCAGCTTTAAAACTATTGGCCGCAGCCCATAATTTTTAGTCCATTTGAGATCCACATCAGCTGGGAATTGTAGTTCGGTTGCCGCAACATTCATAAGATGCGCTCAAGTGTACCTGAATATGATTATCTAGAGCTTACTGCTGAAAATCAAAGAAAATCTAGTCTATTTCAGATATGAAAAACGTCACTGAATTTTCAGTGTCCACGTCAGCTAGACTTGGCCAGAGACCTGCCCTACTCATAAGTCGAACCTAGGTTACACTCGCATGGAGTTTTGTAGTTGGCATGGTTTGATTTTACTTGGTCCTTACTTTGAGTCACTTCCAGTACCATTACAGGCTTATCGCAGCAAAATGTACGACGTATTTGAACATTTCGTTTTGTTTTGCTCTGTGAGACACTAAACACTAGAAGTTGGTTCTAGCACCGTCACAGGGTGAGCTAGCTGAGAACACCGGAAATTCAGGGCAGGTCTGGTAAACCTATTCTGCCCACCGATGGATCACTGTGAGCTTACCCATGGTCAACCCACCGGAAGCGACTAACACAAGCCCCACGGCTGACACCGCAGATCCAACTTGTTTGTTATCCAGGTTCAACAGCACCGATTATGCCCTTGCTTCTTGCAGGCTTCAGCTCTGTGGCTCGAAGTCGTCAATTGCTGAACTAGCATACTCCGGTTCGTATCATTCCTCCCTACGCCGCCATGTTTTGTGTTTATGCTTCTCAGTTCACGCGATCCATATTGGTATCAGACCTTTAACCAACGTGTCCAGATGTTGCCACTTTTTTCCGTAGGGATTCCGGTAGTAAAGCTGTTAAAACAGAGGCTGACCGGCCACTAA
Organism: Opisthorchis felineus; assembly: GCA_004794785.1. NCBI lineage: Eukaryota > Metazoa > Platyhelminthes > Trematoda > Opisthorchiida > Opisthorchiidae > Opisthorchis > Opisthorchis felineus. The sequence continues at coordinate 63,556 of SJOL01006443.1, forward strand.
TTTTCTTGCCAACATTTCCTTCATTAAGTGTTTTCAATAAGGTGCGGCGTGTTTGACATAAAATAACACGTGATCTGGTATCAGCGAAATTGCAGCGCTTGGTTCTGGTATGCAGTTTTCTAGTTTCTCATAGTTAACTTGTTATCACGGTAGGAACTGACACTACTGGTCGTTGGCTTGTTCGCTGAGCTGGACAATTTGATTGCAAACGTTTCATCACCAATCGAGGTGACATCATCAGTGCGTTATTGGGGAGCGTAGCGGTGCGTAGCGGTGGGTTGGTGGTTGTGCGTTGAGTAGTGTTGCGTGTGTGTTAATATACGTGCTGCTAGCTGGGGCTGACCTTTGACCGCGATTAGTTGTTCGGTCGAGTGGTTCCATTGGTTGCTCCGTTATCTTGTGTCCTCATTTGTCGGTGCCCATGTGACCTTTTTGAGCATGGCACCCCCTGTCGTCGTACTCCGGTCGATGCTGGAGTGACCTTTGTCCTTGGCCCTTCCGAGTTCCGGCTTGTGACCTTTATTGATCTGACTCCAAGGAGTTCCTTGTTTCTTTGTTTGCGAATCCAATATTTGGTTCTCCTTGAGTATTCCGGTTGAGATGTTGGTCCTTTGCCCGTAGAGGCGCGTAAATTGGATCCAGTTCGATGCACCGGTTGATCGAATCCGCCGTGGAGTACCATGCTTCCAGAAATTCTCTTCCGTGTCTCGTGTCTCCGTGTGCCAAAATTTTTGCGTTTTCCAGATTGAATTTGTGGCCTTCTTGGTCTTCGTGTATGGATATCAAGGATAGAGGGTCATGTCTCCTGACAGCCGCCTTGTGTTCCTTTATTCGTGTGCCTAATTTCCTCCCAGTTTGTCCAACGTAGAATTTGTTGCAGTTGCTGCAGTTGATTTGGTATATCACATTGTTACTCTTGGTTTTGTCTCGATTGAACTTCGGTCTTGAGATTAGTTTCCTTAGGGTGGCATTCGGTTTGTGAGCGACGAGAATTCCTTTTTGAGCCAATAATCTGGTTGCGAGTTTCGATATATTCTTGATGTAAGGCAGAACTACCCGTCTGGTGGCTTGTTCCTGCTTTTGCTATAGAAAACTGACACTACTAATCACTCATCCCAAATTTCGCTCCCGTTTAGACAACGCTTCGCTAGTTCAGAATGATAGAATGGCGCTTTAACTGGACCTCAAAATTATAGTGGTTCTAAAAATAATTAAAACGGCTAACATTTACACGGGAAGAATAGGCGTAGCTTCCGTCTAAAGATAGAGGTAGAGGACGATAATCGTGGTCTACATTTCGTCAAAACTTGCTTGTCGGAGAGCCTCCATGTTTGGCAATCGTTTGGGCCAGCTGATGCCGGTGGCTGCCCCAGGCACTGCGTATGAAAGCTGCTCAGGTGGCGGAAGTTGTGCTGGTGTATGTTGAGCGTTGAATACCGTACAAGAGGACAGATGGGTACACCTTAATTTCAAATCGCAGGATGCGGTAACTCCACCAACGTTTTTCAAGTTTTCCAAAATCCGCACCAGCATTGTCACTGCATATCAGCTGATGGTCAGCTGTCAAGTCAGTAGACAAGGTGCGTGTGGGGTAGCAGAAGCTCGTACAGTAATCCAGGAGCTCCTTCCTAGACTTGTGGCTCGGCTGGGTGATTTTGGAGGCTCTACCGTGCGTAGGTCTGTATATAACAAATGTATTTTTCAGGTTGACGCATGAGCCAAACTGCTCAGAAGCAGTAGCAAACGTTTCACCCATTCAAGTCAGCACACGCATTTTCTCGCAAACACGAGGGTGTGGGCTTTGTTTTGTGGACTAGACTTGCGTCCTATGTTGGAGGAGCCAATTTTCGATTTACATGTCAGCAGAGTCACTCACGAATGCCACTGGGGGGAGCAGGGACAAAGGTGCACCATTGTTTTACGCCACTGATAATTTAAGACTCATCATCGATCTGTTTGTCTGTACCCTTTCCATTGCTCCGTCACGTCACCCTAGGACAAGGCACACAAGTTCTGGCGAACAGATGTATTTTCAAAGGACTGACCATAAGATTAAGTTAGCGAAGTTGAAGGACTTCGTGAAGTATACAAAGAACGCATCTAGCGGCTGGAGATGTCAACGGAATTTCTTTTGAAGGCATGAAGAAGCAAATACCAGATAGTCGCTTGTAGCCAGCACGGAAACAATATTATTCTCCATGAGTATGCTTTGATAACTTTATCAGTCTAGCGGTTGAGTAGCCTTGGTACCAAGAACTTGCCCGCAGAATTCAGCAGAATGACTCCGCTGCTGTTGTTAGGTAAGATCTAACTTCATTTTATTCTGTAGAATAGTATAACTAAAATATACTTGAATACTGACGAAAACCATTTTTCTGCTAGATGACTTTAGTCACTTGAGGAGGTGAATCTTTCGGAGGCGGGCCACCATATACGAAGAGTTCTGCTGCCCGGAGTTATTTATAGGTTTCTTGCCATTCCGTAAATGAATATTCGTTTGTCTAATCTCATTAGTTAAAGGGGGTCGCATGTGTATTCTCATTTTCCTTTGAAATAGTCTGGCCACTGCAGCTGAGAAGACCCTGGGTGGTCGGTTTGATGGTCTGCTGAATTACCTGCGCTCTATACCCACTATCTCATTTGGTCCCAGGTAGGAATCCTTGAAAGTTTGGATCCATTTGTTGTTCGAGTTCCCCGAAATCACAAAATTCTCTGAGCTGCCGAGGAGAGGCGGATTTTTATTTGGTTACTTTGTTTATACCATCATTCCTCCCTGACTTACTCAAGCTGCACAGTTAGCCCATTCTGAACAAACTTTAGCTTTTACTTCTTGGCTTGCTGTCTGGATGGACCAGAAATGTCGTCAGTGATGGTTTCACATGTCTGTGATCGTCGTAGAACCTGTCAGATTGTCTTGTAGACAGTTGTCTGATCTGGCTGACTATCGTCGTCATCATTTGTTGCTACAAGCTGTGCTGTTATCATTGTCAGTCATGGAGGATGGCAAACGCGTTTATAGCTATTCATATGAGGGGTCATTCACAATCTCGATACCATGTTGTCCGAGAATGCCTGGCCCCAGAGTGCTGCGAGTGACACTAGCACTGGAGTCAACTAAGAAGAGAATCCCCATGGGTTTTCGGAAATCAGCAGGCGAGATTATCAAATTCGATGCTCAATTTGTCTTTGTGGTATTTAGTTGGATACAATCCGGACAATACACATTGTCCAATTTAGACAGTTATCTGAAGCAAAGCGGGGAAAAACAAAAGAGGTATACCGGCATCCCAAACCAGAAACTTTCACGGAAGAAACATATTAGGCCACGTGACGGTCGGCGATAAACTGGGGCGACATAGTCACATATGCATATCCGCTTGATTTAATGCTCGTTTCTGTCGAAAATGGTCTAATAAAACGATAGTGCTTCCGTTCTGAGCAGTTTCTGAAGCAACACTTCTTTTAGAATGTACTATTTGCGCGCACTTCACATGTGAGACTCCCAATGCCCACTAGATGGGATTCATCAGTGAAATCAGATGACGCAGAAGGAAAGCGCTCTCTCTTTTGAGAAGTTTACCTTTAGCCAGCCTCCAGGCCTCATTCGAAGCCAAGGAGAGTCCTATGAAGCTTGAGTTAACGCCAAGATTAGTGTGTGTTTCATTCAAATTAGATCACAGGTATCCATTTACACGAGCTTCGTCTTACACTCTAGTTTCGATAATGCATGCAGACATTGTTTGACCTCCATTGTAAAGAAGTTTTCTCCCACTGAATCAATCTATTTTTTCATCAGGTTATTGTTCGCTGTTTAGTTTTCGTATCTTTGTTCTTTGCACACATACATGCTGGCATCCCGGGTAAATGTGCCCGCATGAAATTAGTCAGCAATGACAGAGAATACCTCTTGTCTTATTTCGTCTTCATACAAAAAGAAGATCGTTATGGGAGCCAACATACGATATCGTTTGATGATAGCATTTGACTCGATTGCTTCATTTTCAGTATCACGCTTTGGGAAATAACAAGCTTTTGTTTACAAATAAAGCACCGCCTTCGGTGCTCAGCTGTTTGCCTAAACCAAGAAACTTAAAAGGATCAGCCTTAAAACGACTCACGGCAGAAAAGCTTACTTTCTCGAGCCAGTGGGGTAGAATATAGGGAACCCAAAGCTTTGCCATTGCCGTGGGTCCCGAATGATGTGTGTTCGGAATCCTTCCTGCAAAGTCCTGAAAGGAGCGGCGAGTTGTAAAAACAAGTAAGCTGGGAAATAGGATGACTCAGATATTGTATCATCTGATGCACGCTAAGACAAGCGAACATAAAGTGTACACAGAGCTACTTCGAACGGATACCGTATTTGGTGAAGCAAATCACAATGCCTGCATTTTTATCATCTGAATAATGGCACAACTTTCCTCTAATACGACAACTAGCGCTCCGCTCTGGCATCAGCACTCTTTATCACTAAAAGTTTAGAATAACGGGATAATTTTCAGATGCTTCAATTCACTCAACAGAGAACATACGGTTTATTTAGAATACGTCAAAACAGACCTGCAACTGCCGAAGTGCGTGTGTTAGTCTGAGTGTTAGTTACCTCACATCCGGAATCTTTTGCCAAAATTTGTTGAGTTTTTGAATTAGTGTCACGGTAATACTAGTGCAGAAATGAAACCGTATATGGAGAGTATGAGAAAATGTGCACTGGCTCCAAAAACAGTAGGTATTTTACTACGTGTTCTTCCGTCGAGTTCATAGCTAGGTTAGTATATCACCTTTGGAATCCTACCATTGAGCAACCTGTCCATCTGATCTGGATGCCTACGTAAAGTGAGTGATGTAGACCGGTTTCACCTGTGGAACTGTATCAGTTGCCCTGGTCCTAAATTATAAATGCTTTGGTGCCAAGGATTGTGGTAACTGTCCAGAACGGTTGCGTGGATGACCACAATAAGCTCTTGAGGAAAAGATCTGCCACGCTGGGATATAAAATAAAGAAAAAGAGAAAAACAGCTTTGTATGTGGACATATGAAGTCACCTTCTAGATGTGCCAAACAACAAGCCTCAGTACTCAGGCAGAATCTGTGACATGGCGGAATTCACATTTTTCTTATAATTTTGTTCGATATAAGTAGTGTTGGATGACTGGAATATTACCCCATACTTCTCACATCAAAGTTTCGAAATGTGACATTTCGGGGTGCTTGTCTGCTGACTGCTTTTTTGCCTACGATTTTTTCAGTCTGTACAATACACTGACTTTTATGAATGACAATTCTGTTGTTCCCAGCACCAGACTGACAACAGTTTTAGACATTTATAGAGGCAAAAGTAAAAGAATACAGGCTTACACCTGTATCCTCCGTAGCAATGCTAGGTTTACGGTACCTTTAACCATTCCAATTTGTTTTTCTTAATCATATATAAATGTTTTGTGCCTTAATATGATCTGTGTTCTTTAGTGTCCCAATTTGGGTGCTACAGTCAGCGCAGATATTCCTTACCGGGCCCTATCATGATTCTTACTGTTATGAAACTTATGGTCCTTATACTTCCTAATGAAGATCATCAGCAGTGTGAAGCTTATGGAATACCAGGGAGATTCGAACCTGCGACCTTATGTCCAGTCGCCGAAGATTAATTTGTCCTGCCGCGAGCAGCAGACCAGTAGTGTGATTAGACAGAAAATAACGCTACTCATCCTTCCGTAACAGAATTCACATCAGGTGACTGGCTGTTCGAGTGATGAGTTCCAAGGTGGAAAGTTTGCGTCATGTGAATTATCCTTCCTGTTTTACCTTACTAACTGAGGAGAATCTGACACAATAAAGGGTGTCTGACACGTCTAACTCATAAGTGTGTTCAACAAATCCGCTCACCTGCGCAGCAAACGGCACCTCAGTGCTGCGTGCTGGTTCAGTGTAAATATGAATTTATTGTTATTTGGTCTTAACTGACTTAGCATGGGCAGCATGTGATATTGATCTGTACGATGTGGACACTATTGACGCAGAGAAATTGATGTACGTAATCTCCATACATTGAAATTTATCGCCCTTAGGTCAGTGGTTGCTCGGAATTCATCATGTGGATGCCAAGTCAGAGGGCTGCAGGTTGATTCACACTATATGTGTTTGGTGTTCAGTTGAGAAGAACAATTAGGTGGTGCAATGAGGTGCCACCTATAATCCTCGACCAGTGTAAATAAGGGCCGCTAATAAATAGTAAGCGTTGCACGGTTCTCAGTGATGATGTTTCGTAAAGTACACCACCCAAAATTGATTACAATCTCAGGATGAAGTTATTGTGCCGATCTCCCCGAACCTGAGAGATACATAATTATGAAACCTCGACTTGTGGGAGAAACGAATTTATTATTACGGGGTTAAATTCATATCAACCAACAGGTCATTTACTATGCAACCATCATTTGCAGCAGAATGAAAACTCAGAAGCTATTCACTGACCTAGAATACAGCCTTCATGAGATCCTGGAATACGGACTAAGCACGGATAAACTTCACCTATTACTTCAGATCCAGAACTTTCTGTCGCATAACAGAAAGACAAATCTATTGTTTGGGCTTACTACTCACATAATAGTTCTCCAGATTGTAGAAAGAGCACTTCAAATAGGACAGTTCACAACTGTGCAACTGGGATTTTAGCAGCGGCCACAGTTTATGGTCCGCAACAAAATGTATGTGTATTGGGTTCTGCATTGGATGTACTTCCGTGTTGCATGTGTTGGCTTGAAAGGGGTCATATAGTAGACATTCCTGGTTCGCTGAACGAAGACGGTTTTGGAAATACAAGAGACTCTTCAGCATTGTGATGGACCGCGCTGCGGACTTTGTGCCTTTGAGAAACTGAGTAATGTGGATAGTGTTCTTGTTGGACATGTCTGAGGTGAGAGATCCCACTGACGAGGTGTCGCTATTCAAATAGACAAACTGGATGTTTGATACACCATAGTTCCTCATGTACCAGGACCCGACAAGCTGTAAAGAACAAAAATCGAACAGTAGACTGAGGCGAACACGGAAATCCCGTCTACCAACCGGCTAAAATGTGGCCCGTTCAGTGACTGTAGAATGCCATAGGTATGCAAAGCGATTCTCACTAGTGTGACTCGACATCTCCGAAAAATTAAGAAAATTCTGATCGGTCGCACAAAAATCTATACAGAAGACATTCACACTTTATGGTTAAGCTACATTATGAATCGCCACAGTCGCCTGCACACGAACAAACTTTTCCACGTTATCAAGAATTTTAGAGGCAGTGTAAGACACGGAGCACAAACAAGTACCTGTAAAACTCGAAGAATTTCAAATTGATGGTCAACAGCTAAAAGTTAGTATTCAAATTCTACACACAGGTTTTTGGAACTGAACCCCTCCTACGATTTGTGAAATTCTATTCAAAATCTCTTCAATTCAACAAACTACGGGTGAGTTGCTCAAAAACAAAGACATCTGACGGACCACACACAACTTCTCTGGAGAGGGGAACTGAGTGGAAGACAATTACCCACTACCCATGTGAGAATAATACAGTGCCGGACCAGCGTATGGAAGATTTTAGTTAGCGAGAAGTGCAGCGTTGACGATTCTCAGAGAGAGGGTGAAATTATGAGACTTTCTTTCAAGCTATTTCAGCAAAAGGGAACTCCAAATTAGGAAGCTGAAAATATTCCCTGTATTTAGAATACTTCAATCGGTCGCTGGCATGGGTTTTATATTTTTTTATTGTTTTAGTTTTCATAATATTCACTAGATTGAATGAATCCATACTCGTATAAAAGTGTTCAGAATGGCTGTGTTTACATGCAGTGAAACTGGAAACACATCGTTCATTTCATGGCGCTTTACAAGGCAAACCTAGAACAGTCTGAATGCAGGTATTTGTCGTGAAAAACAGACAATCTACGTAGTCACAACTAGAATACAGTCGATAAACGGGTCAATAGTGACAATTAATTACCTTCCAATGTCTGACCAAATTATGCATAATCATTATCCTTTAGTGAATCTGACATACCTGTGCAGCCGAAACTATGGAGAACTTGCACCAAAGTGATCTTAAATTTGTCTATTGATTAAAAAATGCACCAGTGTGCAAGCGCGGCAGCTGGGGACGGAGCTTGCGCAAGCATGGAGATGCGTGCAGACAATACATATTTTAATCTCAAGCGTGCATTTCAGGACAGTCTGACTCACCAGTGAAGCAAAATATCATTCGGGAGTGGGGCTATTGAAGTTTTGAAAGTTGTGCCATACTACGGATAAGTAGGTTACACAAAATATCCATAAAATTGTCCAAACCATGTGAGTGAACTCAGCTTGACGCAACGCAGTTCGGCAACCTCGAAGTGCACAACAGGTTGCGCCCACGTCGTCAACCATACAAGCTCAAAATAAAAGACAAAACAACTTGAAAACAATTCAAACGATGCAACCGGGCCATTAATAAAATATTCCAGTATTCCATAGTTTGTGAAAGGCTGAGAGTTGGATACTTTGCTATTACTAGGAATATCTGGGGAGGTTTGATCCCACAACGCTCCGGATAGAAACTAAACACCTTAACAAGCAGCTACGGGTGGCAGATTGCCGGCATCTGAAGATGCTCTGAGAGAAGAAATAGCGCTATGCTTGCGTGGTTTACGCATTTCTAGTCAAATTACCTGCTGAGCACTCAACTTTAGAGAAAAACAGGACTGCTGGTTTAGGTCGGTATGTGTCTCAATTAAGACCTGTCTGCTAGTTTTATTTATACAGAATACCTCTTGAAGATCGTTTCAAACTACAACTATACCGAATCTTCACGATACTTGATTCCAACTGGAAACATAATGTATAAAAATGGGATGATGGATCCAAAGTGTGCAAAGCGGGTGGTTTTTACTTCATCGAGACTACGAAATAAGCATTCATGCTTATGATGAAGGAAATACACGTACGTGTTGTAGTAGGAATTTATTCATAAATTAGCACCTCATCGAGTCTTAGTTAGAAACAGGGAGTATCGGATCTGTAAACGATGGACATGGCTTTTGTTGTTCCTTTTATTGTGCTGATTACGGATTACGGCAAAATATACACTCAAATTGGTCTTAGATATGAAGAAATAATATTTTTTGGTCGGATTGCGTTGCCAAATCACGGCGCTCAGCTGTCGAAATTCATTTGTTCGGAAGAATTAAAATACTAACTGATCACGTCGTGATATTCCAACAACTCTGTTAGCAAGCCCTCACCAATGTACGATTTATATGTACGGTTGTCGTGGTGGACAGAGAAAAATGAAAAACATTCAAGGTCAAGGACTGTTTAAAATACTCACTCTTAGCTTGATTTATTTAACATGAGGTCAAACAATATCAGTCCTATTAACGTGATCAGTAACCCTTGAACTGTCTGCTAGCTACGGAATTCAAAGTAATCGATGTTTGTCTATATGCACATGGGATGGCATCATCGGGTGCCAATCAGTTTACAGCGTAAAGTAGCATATCTCGGTGAATCGCAAATGACTCAAGCTTAGGAACTACAACTTCCTGAGAAAAGGTCCAGGATTTGCCTACCGACTGTACTTTCCGTGATCATTAAGTGCGGCGGTGTAATTGAGATACGGAGCCGCCAGCAAAAAATCTCGCAACAGAAACATGGACTTAAGGAGTATTTAAAAATTATGAGTTTTGTGCACAAAAACCTCTCCTCCAGAAAAGATTCAATGATATTCTCCCACTTGTTTTCGTTTTCTAGGGAGTAATATTTTACCTTACACTACAGCCCTGGTTTAAAATACACCTTTTGTTTTCCCTGCAGAATATCGATTCTTCCTGGCAAATTAATACTTAAAGTACATTCAGATGCCCAGGTAAGCCTTATGTAAGCTCCAGAATAAGTTAACTGTAATCATAACCGCCATTTTTTCAACCCATACGTATCTTATTGCTTTAGTGGATAGAACCAAAGTTCTTAAATTTGTTTGGTCAGAATTTGCATACAAAAAGGCAATACTACTACTCGGTAGGGTGTACAGGTTCAACCACGGTTGTACAGACTTCTAACCAGTGAACGATTTGAAGAACATGGAAAGTATGGGGATATACTATGAATAAAACTGAAGGTGGTTAGCTCATGTGACGTCAGATTCCTATGTTTCTTGTCAGGGACTGCAAGCAGACTGCCTTTATACTCGAGTAATGGTCTGTGGAAATGAAAACTCTCATCTGGGGTAAGCCTAGAAACCTGTTCAAAACTAGGACCGCTGTGTTGCTGGTGTAAAATGTTTATAACTGTTGTCCAGCATTTATATCAACCTTCTCGTAGGGACCAACGCCATTCCCCTCCCAAACCTGTAAAACTGTGGCCTGTCAGCTACGTCGAAGGAAGCAAACGGGGCGACTGCGAGGGGCAATCATGAATATGGCGGTCATAATGGGGTGAACGAAGTTGTGGGAGAGCGTTGGCGCTCTCGAAACGGATAGGATAGGCGGCTAGGCGCACTACATTTGTCGGTTAGTTTGTCAGTGTTCCAGCATGTAGTGTGGCCGTAATTTTGGCCAGACAGCGGACTGAACTACTGAACAGAAGTAGACTGTTCTGTCGCATTCATTGAACCAAACTGAATAAGGTGACTGAGTGATTGAAGAGCACTTGAAAACTATCTGCTTTGTACAGACTGTTGATACAAATCAGGGACAACGGTTTGGCGATTCTGCACCTTGAACCCATTTTTGCAGCAGCTGGATTTGCCGAAGGCTTACGGACAATTTACACATGATCAGCAGCTTGCGCAACCCTGCACTGAAGGACGCTTGTCAGGCTCGATGGAAGTTGATCAGGTCGAAAATTAACTCGAATAAGCCTTATGTTGAGGTTACAGCAGAACAGCCCACATCGGTTCTACCAGGTTTCGTGTTTGGACAAGGCGATTGCTTTTTCTGTACTTATAAAGCCTCTTGTTAATTCGCATAGTGTGTCCAAGTCTTATGAGCAAAGATTGTTGATCATTTATTTGCTTATCCGAAGAAGATGGGCTTGGATTTCTCCGGTTTTCACGAAAGCTACGGTACTCGAGGAATTATCTCAACACACAGTGGTAATCATGGACGAAATTGCGTTATCCTATCCTCGTCGAATGACATGGCGTGAGCATCTGGTAGCGTTCGGATAGTAGGTCAGACACTAAACCTATCGTCTGATGGAAGAAGACGAGGGGTACTATCCTAACATTCTGTTTTCGCTTACAGGTCAACCACGTAGAATTTTTCACTTCAGATGTTTATCATAGTGAGCGCTTTGTATGAGTAGTAATCATCACTTACGTCGCTCCTGAGTCAAAATGATGCGACAAGTGGACTCTCACTTGTAGCTTTTTCGGGCTCACTGACTTCAGCACTGATCGCTTTTGTTTGGACCCGTTCATGGAAAAGCTGTCAGAAACCTAACCTAACCTAACACTCAACTATCCTCTTTCTCTACCCAAATATGTGGAACAGCCATGACGTCACATCACTCGAGCGAAACATAGCGACTGTTTTCAATGCCGTCACAATAAGTTTGGAGTGGATTGTAAAAAGAGCGGACAGATATGAATTCTTGGTGTACATGGTTTTAAACTGTTGCTGTTCGGCCAGCTGAAATTTCCAGGAAAAAAATAAAGGGGTTTGGTGAAATACACTCATTTGCAAATAAAGAGGGGGTTACGGTGGACTCAGCTGAATGCCAGATGAACGCCTCGTTTAAGAACTTCATAAGTTGTGATTACTTTTAGTTTCCCGTAAACATCAACTTTGTTTACAAACGAGCGCATTTTGTCAATTATGTAAGCTTTAGTGTACAGGTAGAAGCTAGGGTTGAAGATAATCCGACGAGTGCGTATAACTTGAGCCTGGTGAAGCATTGTACGCTCACGATACAAGTTCTCTTAACCTTCTGATTTTTAAGCTTTGTCTGGATTGTAAGAAGAAGACTTTTACGTCAGTGCGCTTCGAGCGATGCTGTGATTGTTAGTGGCACTTCCTGAGCAAGATACCTGACTAATCTGTAAGAATCAGGACTAATCTGTAAAGGAATCAGTGGAAAATAAAAGTCCTATTCAGGCCGTCCTTCTAAAAGCCTAAAAGGGAAATATTTCACCAGATGAACTGATATGAGAGCCAACTCTTAACGAATATCCTGCAGTGCATTAAGAGTAGTTATACATACTTAGGCCACCCGCAAAAAAGGTAGTCAAACTGGCAGGAGCTATATTCCGTAAAAACTTGTAGACCATACTTCATAGGCCATATTACGAAGGACGAAACAAGTGGCTTTGCAGCATCTATTCCGGATATCACTATAGTATTGCCTGTTTCACATTTGTCGGGACGTCACAGGAACTATCGTCTGATTGGTGGAATTGCCGAGCCAAAGCCTACGCTTTGCATTAGTTGCGACATTACTTGTCATTTTATAGATGGTTTTATTTAACACATGCATACTCTACACAATATGATATCGTAATCAGAAATGATTACTGATAAGTTCATTGTCAATTGCTGACATAATGAGGAGGGGGTCATCATGTTTGAGTCCAAACCAAGCTAACCCGTCCCCTGAAGACTGAATTTTCACAGAAGTTGATCTTTCCTGGGACTTGAACTCAAAACCACTTCACACGTATGTTCGTTAGGACTACTAACAGATCCAGAGTGAAAAAAATAAATTGATCTCGCTGAGTTTGTTTCCAAATGAATCATTCGATATAATGAAAGGGATAGTGCCATGATGGTTAAGAGGGACGCAGCGAACAGTATGTTGGGTTTCAGAATGTAGAATGTTTTGCTATTCGGGCACCCAACGAGGTAAAGTCTGAGTATTTCAAGGGCTACACCGTATGGGTTAGCGACCGGGCATGTGTAGAAGGAAGTAACAAAAGTGTTGTGATCATAATAACGGTTCTTGTCTACGCTTGATGTATAAGGTAAGTTCCAAAGACAAAGGTTGATTTGGAACATCTTCAGCAATCGGGAATACTGCCGACTTATGGATTGCTTGAGGAGCCTCACACAAGTGAAGAAGTGCCAGCTCGTCAGTCTTGCCACGGCAGAGCCTACGGGAACGAGTAGTTTAGCTCCGTTATTCATCGAAGAGTTTACTGCGAAACCGATATTTTCATTCTTATATTTGGCTAAAACAGTCACTAAAAAACGCCAAAATTATCTACCCTATATACACTAGATTATTTAATATTCGAATCGTTGAGCGGCGATTCTTCCTGACTTTATAGTAAAAGGTGTATTTCAGCAATTGCCAGACATTTCACATTTTAGCTTCGGATTGCGGATCGAAATACCCGTGACCGGCATCCTTAGAAAGAAGCCTCCAGTTCGGACTGCAGGATCTAAATTTATGTCATTTAGACACGTGGTAGCCACTGTACTGGACGCTGAATGACATGTAGTTGGCAATGGTTTACTTCATCCAGAGGGGACAATCGGGCTGTACTCATTTCACCAGATCCATCTTCGTTCTGGGTGCCATATAATACACTTGTACCCCACCGGCCATACGGTAGTCTGAATATGGATTGTCCAGAGCCCCCAATTAACCAGTGGGAACATATTATTCTGGCCGAAGTGCTATATCGCAGCAGGTTCAAGAATGTATGACACAACAGACATAAGACACATAACCCAAAGGTTTGCCTTCATTTGTGTTATTCTAAACAATCATGATTCCTTCACGAAGCCTCCTGGTCAGTGCCAAGTTGTTGAAAAACATTTTGTCGAATTCACCATACGCAGAATAAGCCCGTGGTTTTCCCAGTTTTAAGGGTTGTAGTATCAACACGGGAAAATGCTTACTGTAATCCAAGGAACTTTCATGGCAGAGAACTATGCGTGCCACAACGAGCCAGTGATAATTTGCCTACGGTGTTCTGCTAGAAAAGGGTGGCTAGAAATATAGGGAAAGTACTTGTCTTAGAGTGGTCTTCATAGGAGTCATTCAATCCTGTTCGCTGAAGGTATAAGAAAGACGATCCTTGTCAGGAAATGATCTTTCTTTAAGTGCAAAACCTGTGAGTCGATAGTCCGGGTATTCGAGTGGAAGGGAGAGTGAACTACTGTTTCACCTCGATTCAGGCTCCATATGGGCATCCATCTCTGTCTGGGTGATAATTTTACAATTTCTCAGGAGAAAAACATATAAAAAGAGGTTTGAAAGATAAAAATAAATGGCAGCAACACTCTTATCCGTTTACTGTCACCTGCGTGCCGTCTACTGAAACGAATTTTGACTCACCAGTATGAAAACTGCTGACGGAATCAGCAAAAAAAGAGTATATTTAGACACAATGTTCATCCCTCACAGAGTATATGACTCCTACGTCAGGCTTCACAAACAACCGTTCAAACCATCCACAGAAGTAGAGATGCGTGCAACAAGCTGCTCTTCTCCTCTGGTGGGGCAGATCCATTGGCTGGCGACGTTTGACCACAGAACGTAGAATGAAAAGAAACCAGATTGGTGGACACACCTAGTGGACACCCTCCAACAAGTAAATTCTGATGCACGTGAAGTATCTGAGAAGCTCTTGAAAAGAATAATCGGCTTAAATCTTCAGCTATTCTAAAAGGTCTTTAAAACTCCGGTTTTTAAATGGTTGTTTATGGGTACCTTGACGATCTGGAGTACGCAAACGGCGTCGTCCTAATCGTTGAAGGCGAAGACTAAGCATAAGCTCTGTTGAATAAACTGACTACCGTCATAAACCTGTTTTGGCATGTGCGATGAACCTTCAAAGTGCAGAGTCGCGCTTAGGAATATGAAGTCTCTGAACACACCCGTTACAATTCAAGGAGGACCACCTGAGGCTGTACAGAACTTCACATACCTCAGCAGTGGTATTGGCTCCGACGGGTGTGAGTGATGAAGTTAGTGCACGAATCTGAAAGGTCAAAACCACGTGTGATAGGCTGCATCAATTGTTGAGTCAAAAAAGGCATATCACTGGGTCTTTAGGACGGTATTATAATGCATTTACGAGACGTAGGCCCTATGGAGAGATGATGCGAGCAGTCTTCAGATTTTTGATCACTGATGCCTCGGAAGAGTTGCTGGTGTAGGATGGCGTTAACAAATCCGTAACAATCTAGTTAGGAAACGGGTATGTGGTTTTACGTCAGGTACTTCAGCCTTGGAAAACATCCAGCATCATCAACTGCGGTGGCTCGGCCATGTGCTACGCATTCAGAATCACCACGCACTGATGCGAGTGTTGTGCTCTGTGCCTCATTCAGAATAATGCAAACCGCGAGGTGGACAACGTATGACCTGGCAGAAGTGTGTGAAAGAGATTAAGAATAGATTGGATGTTGTTGGTGCAGTACGCCTTCCAGGATGGGTTTCGAGTGATCCCCCTGCACTTGGCTAGAGACAATGTAGGAAATGGCGGCTGCTTGTTTTACGTCTCGTTCGTGCTGCCATTTTCTCTCCAGATTGCCTGATTGAGGGTTTGGAGGTGTAGACACCTCAGAATTCATGCGATAGACCAGCACCAGATCGTCTCCCTCGCCCAGTCTTTTCTCTTATTTCCATTCTAAGATTTCAGATATAATCAGATAAAATTTATGGTTTTACGGCAGTAAGCCATCGGTATCAGAAGTGATTTTGCTGTCTCTGATGAGGATCTACTAATAAAAGTTCTCTTGAGTATTCCTTTCTGGGTCAGTTAACTATGGAATACGTATTTAACAAGCTTGTACTACAAAGAGGAACATCATGACAATGAAGACTGCCTTATCTAAATATGTTTTCTCAGAATTTATGAGTGTCTTTTGACGTTCCTGTAATGCGCTTTCAGCATAAAGGCTGCTTTGGAAGTGGGGAGCATTCATATTATCCTGTCACTCCATACATAGATGGACGCATCAGACTATTTCCGTGCCTAACATCCTTGATTTCCTGAGGTTAAAAAGAGGAAGACGGATACTGAAAGATACCAGTGCTACAGGTAACTCGCGCGTCCCTTAAGGAAACCGATTTGGCTATTTCGCAATAAAGTCCCCCAATACCCCGAAGGAGTTACCGCGCTTTCACTTCGAAGTCAAAATCTTGTAAGTAACATGAGGCGAAATGTTCTAGGCAAATAATAATCAGTCACCATCTTGCGTTGATTGCCAAGTAAACGAGAGGAAAGCAAAGATGAACACATGTTCACGCAACATACTGCCCGGATGCCACGTCAGCTGACCTGCTCCAGATTTCATTCCGTCGTATATTACGCTTACATTAACCTAAGTCCACTAACAGTTTTCAAATGAAGTGCATTTGATTGCTAACTTGCAGCAGTTTTAATCGGCAAGCAAAATGAGATGCCAGTTGGGGATTAATACACAACAAGATCACTATACTTCTAAACTTTCAAACTGTCATGTGCACTGCGACATCTTGAGTTACGTAAAATACGAAGAAAATCTAGACTGCTTTCAATCAGCTTGTGCTGAGCACACCTTCCAGAAACAAGCAATAGACGTCCAGGCATATTCACTAAAACGGGGATTTGAGGAAGGGGCTATAAATTTAGAGCTCTGTGCAAAAGAATATCACCTATCGAGAGGTCATTTGTAAAGCACTTCGATCGAATCGAGGAGGCATGTTCTAAGGTTGCATCATCAAACCAATAATAAAAGGCCCGCATATCCAATCATTCTACGCCTACTACAAGATTGCTTTGACGCAGCCCAACTAACCAAAGTGTGACTGCTACTTCATAACACCACATTCCGTACTTAAGTTTGATTGAAATCTTCTGTTAGCTCCCAGAGAGTGTGATTTATGCATATGCTTTTGACTTTCAGGAATGGTACGAATTTAAATTGAAAATTTCATTAGCGGTTGAATATATAGTGAAACGTTCTAAATAATGAAGGCCGTTTGGTTTGTTGACTCAGTGAGTGTTTTATACACTGGTGCGATTCTATGGGATACTATTCACAATGGAGTCACATTAAATCTTGAACATCTATTCCAAATAGTAAAGGTCCTGTCATCAGCATATCAACATTGGTCGTATGAGTATTGAAATCTCTGGAAAATTCACAAAAAATTAAAGCGTTTTTGCAAGAAATTTTGCTTTGAACTTAATCCAGCATCCTCGCCATAAACAGCTGAAGTGATATTCAAAAAAATCCATATTCCAGATGTACTTTTCACTTATGTTCTGCAGGTGAACAGCCTGCCCATTCTGTTCTGTTGTAGTGGAAAACACTATGATTATGTTTGTCTAGTCTGACAGCAGCAAATTGTTTGGCAGCGTGATGAGCTACCATTGCTCGGAAGGACGCACTTACATGCTGAATAATTTATATTTGAATGTGTCACACCTAACCTGAAATGAACACCCTTGTTCCCGAAACAAAATTCTCAAAATAGTAACGCTTAAACTCGATAAATTACAATAAAACGGTAACTATTCTTCACTCTTGATTGAAATGTTCTATCTCCAGGTACTCATAAACCGTAATTTAAAAACTTGAAATTCAATAAGTCCCACTTTTTATCCTATAAATGCCCTCAGGAAAACCCATTCTTCTTCAAAACAGAGTGCATACCTGAAGAAACCCTAGTGACTCCACAGTGCTTCCGCCTGTTCATTGCAGCTTCACCAGAAATCTCGCATAATGAACCAATGGGCAACAACCAAAGGGAGAAGTATAGCTGGCGCAGAAAAACAGCACGAAAGACCGGACACCACATTGAGCGTCGTTGCAAGGGTCCAGTCATATAACCTTGACAATTCATTCATAATTGTGACCAGAAACGTGCACTTCACAGCTGAACGGGAATAATCAACATGTGGACATTAAGACCAGTCCTTCACGGACAACTGCCATTGTCTCCAAGTTCACCACCAAATCTAGGCGTTAATCTTCTCTTACGGCAATTAGATGTTAACGTATTGCAGTTCTCCTGATTTCAATTTAGTGTTACACTGAACAGCTTAAATTTCGTGGACCGGCGCATCTATCAGTG